>MJUU01001618.1:112850-123842 GCA_002080025.1 Modiolus philippinarum
AAGCTGAATTTTATGAAAATGATTTTAAGAATTTTAATGATGAACAGAAATTAGTATTTTTATTCTCTAATGAAAATGTTTTAAAAGCATGTGCCAGAGCCTGCTATATGATTTTAAATATTCATAGAAATCTCTTATTTTGTAAATAATGAATTTAAAATGTCTTAGTGTATGATTTTTTTTTTCTTTTTTACTTAAGGTTATATAGTCTCTTATAATTCTGTATAGAATGGCCCTCATTTTTACGTTTTATATGTGTATTGTTTTATATGTTTTATATTGTATATGTATATTGTGTATAATTATGAGAGATGAGACTTTAACAAAATATTGAATTGAATTGCCCGTAGGATAGTGGTATTGACTTCGGCTTTCGGCTCGGTCATAATCACTTTCTTAGTCAATACCGATCTCCCGCTGACAATAATGTCAACGTTTTCATTAACCATTGTGTAATTGATTTCTTGAATTGTATGTTCATGTAACCATGTTTAACGTACTGTTGTCATATTTGACATTCTGCTTCTGGTCCTGTACTGTCTTTAATTTGGGTATGACTTTTATAAAATGTAAGTACAAACTGAAATATTTTATCAATAACAAAATTAAAACTATATCGCCATAAATATTTCCTGTTGACGACAATACTTAAAAGTGTTAAGTGAAAGAAAATGGAAGACCAGGAAACACATTTGTTGCAATGCTTTCTTGAAAAATAAAATACTGATGTTAATTTCCCAGCCCTACCCTTTTTTAACTGATAAACTTGTCCTCGTCCTGATCAGATATGGCTGAAGTTTTGCTCACTCGACATTGAACATAATATTGTAAGAGATTTATTCATAGTACCGATGTATGGACACTGACAATATTCATTTTAGTCTTCTTATGTTACATCTGTAATCGACAGCATTCAAAATGTAGCTCTCGATACTTTGTATCAATATTTGTAGTTCAGTCTTTGTCAATAGGTTTTATTTCATTGTATTTTCATTTTTATTGTGTTTTGATAAAAAGCCGGACAGGTCTCGCAATATCACCTGTTCTTTTATTTGTGCCATTCTGTTTGTTTATCATAAAATTTTCGAAATGATATGGAGTCCGAGTAAATGAACATGAGACCTTAACACATATGTTAAATCCAACCACATTAATTTTAATGAGATGTATGGTTATTTCGGAAATAAATTCCTCATCAGCAGCATAGGAAATCTATAATTTCGAACCGGAGAAAAAATATACAGAGGAAGAAGTAATTAAAATGTTAAGAGTTTCTGATCGACAATATATTTGTCCAGTTTAGAGGACTTGTTTTTCAACAGACTATCGGAATTCCTATGGGCACAAACTGTGCGCCTCTCCAGTCAAACTGTTTCTTCACTCTTATGAAGCTGAATTCATCGAAAGGCTTCTTCAATATAAAGATAAAAGACTGGCACAATCCTTTAATTTTAGCTTCCGTTATATAGATGATATTTTGTCGCTAAACAACCCTCGCTTTGGCGATTTTCTTTATTTGATCTTTCCAAAAGAGCACGAAATTAAGGATACCACAGACACTTCTACATCAGCCTCGTTCCTTGACCTTCACCTTGATATTGACAACAGAGGGAGACTTCAAACTAAGCTGTACGACAAACGCGATGACTACACCTTTCCGATAGTAAACTTCCCTTTTCTTTGTAGCAACATCCCAACAGCGCCGGCATATGGAGTTTACATCTTCCAGCTCATTCGCTATTCAAGAGCCTGTGTTCGATACAGTGACTTCCTTGATAGAGCCTGGTTGCTCACAAATAGGCTACTTCAACAAGGGTACGTTACTTGAAGTCATCCCTCCAGAAGTTTTACGGTCGACATCATCATCTTGTGGACCGCTATAGGATATCTGTTTCCCACATGACAACAGATCTTTCCCTTTAAAGCTTAATTGTTGTTTCCTCTACCGAATTTGACTTTACTACCGGATTTGACATGTTCAACACGGCGGGTGTCTTATAAGAAGCAGGAGATGCTGACTCTACCGGTGCACCTGATATCACCCATGGTTTTTTATTGGGTCCGTGTTGTTCATCTTTGTGTGTGAGTGTCTTCATTTTTCTTTTCTGTGCCGTACCCATGTTGTGTCTCTGTTTTTTCCGCCTTTTTTGTTTCTGGTGTTGCCATTGTCCTTGGATTGTTCGCTTTTAGATTGACGGTTCGGTTCTCACTTACTTCAAAGAATGTTTAAAATGCATAAGACCAAATGAAATCCGAATAATCAGTAATATCAAATATAGCTAAGGATAAACTTATGATGGAGTGAGTTAAACCTTAGAATTTAGAATTTACATAAATTTAGATAATAGTAATTAAACAAAGTGTACACATGAGATATTATCTCATGATGTCTATGATTAAGCCCCATAGTGTGTATCCTTCGGTTCAGGCACAGCGGGGATTTTCGGTGCTGTTGCTTTGTTCTTTTATCTTTATAATGAGTTTATTTTCAGTCATTAATGCCAGCTTTGTTGTTCATCTCTGTGTCTATCCCCCTTATTTCTTTTCTTTGCTGTATTTTTGATATGTCTTTGTATCTACGATTCCGATCGTCTATTGTCTATTGTCTATGGATTATTCTTTTGCAGACTGACCGTTTGCTTCTCATTTACTTTACATGCTCATCTAATCAGGAGCTCATGGACTCCTTCACTTAGTGCCTATTTTTAAATGTCATTTTTGGAATGTTTTGTGTTTTTGGTCCTCTGTGTTCTGGTGTTCTCGTTTCTGCCATTTCTTTGATTTATGCAATTTCAGTATGTTCAGTCCATTCTGTATTCTTCTGCTATTGTTACAGACACTTTAGACATATGATGCAGAAAGTAGCAACTAGTGAATACATTTAAAGATATTTTATTGCAGAAAATATACCACTAAAAGCAGTAAAAATAGTTAAATAAAATATATTTACTTATTCTACAGCAAAACAAAGGTTCAGAATTATACTATCATATTTTTGGATAATTTTGTTATAAGTATTAAATTCCTGAATTACTTATAATTTCCCTTGTTTGGGGTTTCTTTAATGCAAAAAGTACCATTTTATTAGATAATTGACGTTTCCAAATTCATTTTAAAATTGTACTTGTCTGTAACACATGTTTGTATATCTAACCATCGTTTGATGTGTCCACCTCAAATTTTGCTTTATTTTCTTACAAAATATAAAGAAAAAATATGACAGTACGGTTTCGATAACATTTATCAAGATTAAAAGAAAATTAAATAAGTTTGCATGTTGAAACATTTATTGCACATTAAATTATTGCATTAAAATATACATAAAATAGTAATAATAAAAAAAGTAGACGACTTTTTAAAAAATTAAAAACTGTATGCAGTAATTGCTGAAATTCATTCGTATGTTAAAAATAAATTACTTTATTAACAACTGAATTCACGATTCTATCATATATGTGCCAGTAAAAATATGGAAGAAATACTCAATAACTTTATAATATAAATATAATTAGATAAATTTTATATGATCAATGAAAAAAATTACATTGATAGTTTTTAAATGTTACATTTATGAAAGGAGAAAGAGTCATTATTTGTTGAAATATCTCTTTTTTAAGCTATACAGACCGCAATGTTGTAGTATATTTTTATGCATTAGTCAAAGATTTAGAAAATATTTTCTTAAATAACTTTTATGGAAATATGTCAAATGAATAATTCCGACATACTCAACATACCCGATTTATGTGTAACTGCACCAACAAATTGTGTCTTACATAGTTTCTGAACGTAGAGCCCAGACATTATAAATAAACATTTCACTCTGTGATACTAAAAGACTATCAGCCTGATCGAAAAAATGTTATTATTAAAAAAATTATTTCTCGATACAAAAAGGGAAAATCGTGTTGCATCAGTATGATAAAGTGTTTTCGTAGCCACAGAATATGATACTGAGATTTTGCAAATAATAAAATTTGGTATCAAAAACTTTCCACTTGTGAGATCACGTGCACACAACTAAAATTTGCTTAAGGCAAAATTAACATATAATAGTATGTAGATGAATCTATATTGCAATAAAATAATTAAGAAACATATATATTAAAATAATAAATTTTGCTGAAAGGCAATAATATAAACAACAGTATTTTATAAATCTTAGATGTAAGTCACGAACATTTGACTTTTTAAACTCGAAATATCACTCTAGTAAACACTTAAAAACACCTTAGATTGGAATGTTTAACCAAAACAATTATAAAAACAACACTTAAAACACTTCATGTACATGGTAATATCAACAAAAAGCTTTCTTTGATTATATCTTGTGTAATCATATTGATTATCGGCATTTTGCTTTATCAACGAAATAAACAGCAAGTCACTTACAGGCTTTAAGTGTAAGGATTATTGCAAATATAAATTACCCATTTATTTTATCTACTTACAAATAATTTTTAATATGCCAGAAATGTTTCCTAATTACTACATAATACCATATGCAGACACGATGCATTAATGTCATGTTATCGCAATAGTTTCAACATCGAGATTAAAATTCACTAATGAAGGAGGATATGGGATAAATATACACGAGAAAAAATCCATATAAATTCATGGTGTTAATAGTAAGCAATGGTAGAATGCTTTGATTGCTGTAAATTCATTTTACTATAATCTATAGATTCAAGATTGTCAACAATCATAACTACATATGAATGGAAAATTTCTACAATTTATTGCCTTTGCAAATAAGGTAGTGGTGTGATTGAGCAGGCATGAATGAAATGCTGAATACAATATATAATGTTATATAAACAATGAATCATAATTTTATTGACACTTACCTCGAAGTAAGTAATGAAATATAAATTAAGACATAAGTTGTCGAAATGGTCATGTGCAGAAAATTTATTCAAAACAATTTAGTTTCAATTTCAATCAAGTGATAACTATACTACTTTGAAATGCTTAAAGTATATCGAAAATAACTTGATGACAATAGCAATAAGTAACAAAATATCGAGAAAAATATTTACAAGAGAGCAGTTACAATCGGCAAATATCACATGAATTGGATGGTTTGAGAAATACATGAGTTTGCGTGATGCTTCAATAAAATAAAGCAATAACGAACTTTAAATATACAACATGATAAAAAGTTTTAACAAATAAAAGTAACATTTAATATTTATTTCTATGAAAGTTTGTCAATCTTCAGAAATTGTCCATATATTGTCATCATCAGATTCAACACTAATCACCTTAGTCCTCAGTTTCATTGGCGGTTTTGGATTTCCACGTGGTAGTCTTTTATCCTAAAATTAAAAAAAAATATGTATGTGTAAATTATATTTTATCAGTCCAATTTAAAACAAAAGAACCGCATATTGCATGTGGAGCTAGTTACGGTACTTGTAAAAATTGCATGGTCTGATTTCAAATTGTGTGATGTGTCATGTCAATATTATACCTCCTTTGTTGTGAATAGAATTTGAAGCACGCATTAAATCAATCACTTATGCTGTAATTAATCTTTTTTAAACCTCATATACATGTATATTTCACGAAAGGATATGGAGTAAATGAACATGAGATCATAACACATATGTTAACTCCAACTGAAATAATTTTAATGAGCTGTATGGCCATTTCAGAAATTAATTCCTCATCAGCAGCACTAGAACTCAAACAAAGGAAATCCATAATCCATGTATGTATACAAATATACATGTATAGACTTTCAGTTTGAACAATGTGAAAAGAACGAGTATAAATATTTACATTTTTTTCGACTCTATCAGAGTCTTTATGAAAACAACAAAAAATATAATAAAACAATAACCTATTTACACAAACTACACTACAAAACGTACTTTAATCAGTCAACTACATGTCATAGACTGAAAACGTAACCTCAATTCTTATAATGCGAAAAAAAAATGTTTGTAACTTTTTCACTGCATTTTTCTTTCTTTATTTCAAACGCAAGGATCAAATGCATTAACCTAATGTTAAGACTGGGTTTTAAACGATCAATCCAATACCTTTCTTAGGATCTTCTTTGGATACAAATAAACATATATATTCAATAACTTTTGTGACAATTTCTATTCCGCATCTTTATGGACAATCCATGACCAATTTCTCTCAAACACAATAAAAATGCAACTGAGCTTAATTTTATGTGTGTAAAGTATTAACAAAGATGAAGTTATAATCAACACGTGCGACAAACCAAATACAATACACAACTAGAAAAACTGTGAGCAAGGCTCGCAAAAACATACCCCCGCTCCCCTTTGACTCTAGGTGTAAAAAAAAACACAAAAAATTGAAGTCAAATCAAATTTTTAAATAGCTGGTGCACAATGGCAATATGTGCTGAACATTCTATGAAAGTTTCATTGAATTTCGTCATGTGGTATAGGAGGAGTTGTCGCCACAAAGTATGTACATTATGGCGGACGGAATAACGAACGGAATAACGGACCAACGGACAACATGATCACTATATACCACCCGCTCAAGCGGGAGGTATAATTATTAACTAAGAAGGCAATAAATCATAAAATACAATACATGTAGTTATGTCAATTGCATGCATTTCGATTACATGCACAGTGAAGAAATGTTTTAGTTTCTATCATTATCACATTGGCAATCAATCATTGATATCGGGAAGCGTGTGGAATAGAAAACAAACAATTATCCTTATCCGAAAACAATTCATAAATCGTAAACAAATTTAAATGCACCGTTACACAAAATACATTACAACTATTAAGCTGCATTATTTCAGTACTTAGTATACGTATACAACCGTTGAATGTTCTCAATCATGAATTAATATCACTTTTTAATTAAATTTTCATCACCTGAAATTATCACATGTTTCTATCCTATTGTTGCTTTTACAATGTATCTTCATAGATAACTTACCGACTGGGGAAACTCAGAATTTAGTTTCTCTTGGGGCCTTTTCGACAACTTATTTCTCATCAGTGCAGATCAAGTCAAACATTTTGAAGAATCAAAGTTTACAAAGCACAAAAGTCAAAGGATCTTTTTTGTATATTACTTCGACACAAACACAATTTCTAATAGCATAATAATGAATACAAGGGAAATTTATCACACTAAAGAAATACGGATCAAGCATCTGTTTAAATATTTACAAATAAAAAAAAAACAAAGTTAAAGGATAGTTACAATCTAGAACTTAAAAAAAAATACACAAAGATAGAAAAGCTTCATTGGTAAACGATTAAAATGCAGTAAGACGAATACGAATAGTAAATAGCTCATCAAACGCATTCACATGCACATGCTGTTACAAAATAGTAGCAGATGTTAGTGATGGAACTACCAGTTAATGCAGCTTTAGAATTCAAATCGTCAGTAATGTTATTTTATTCTTTATTTTAAAGCAAGGTAAAAATAAATACATATTTACATTGGTTGACTTTTGTAAAAAGTTACGAGGTTCGCAGGTATACAACAGAGAGATGTTTTCAGATAGTTTTAGTATTTAGCGAATCAAATAATATTGCACAGACTGGAGATAAACCAAACTGGGTTACTACTAGTATATCCCAATTCAGATAAATTATCTTAATTTGGATAAATGGTTATATCCCAATTTAGATGATCAGTGAGTTCTTATGCATTATTATTCCATATTCCCATAGTATTAATCAGGTCAACGGGTAAACCCTGGAAGAATCTCCATACTCCCGCTTTAGATAATTAATGGTGAGTAATAAAAATTATTACATACTTAGCACAGATATGTTGTTTTGTATATGTAATAAAGCCGGAAGTTAACAGTCCATATCAACATACACAGTCTGATATGGCCATATCAGACTGCCTCGTTCTGAAAATCAATATCAGCCCGATGATATGGCCATTTCAGCCCGGTAATGATTATAACTCCAAACAGAAAGTATAAAATAATCAAATTAAGGCATGAGCTTTTCCATAACAGCACGGTTATCATCCCTCGACCCACAACAGCCCCCGACTGACGCCTCGGGATGATAACTGCTGTTTTGGAAAAGGCCATGTACTAATACATACATATATACATAACATGAAAAACGTCATAATTTATTGATGATATGACATATATCTATTGTGCACCTTTCACGATATTAGTTATTTTAGGAATTGTATATCAGACACAATAGAGTACTTTATACTGAAGCTCAATCCCAAGTATCAAATGACTGTCATATGCGGTTGCTTAGAAAAATGTAACGACAAAGTACCTTTTGTAAAAATACAAATTCCAAACACCATTGTTAAACCATAATTCCATAGTATTAATCAGGTCAACGGGTAAACCCTGAAAGAATCTCCATACTCCGCTTTAGATAATCAAAAGTCTATTTTGCTTAACCTATCACAGGTACTAAATACGAATGAAGATCGATTTTATTTCAGAGAATCAGCTTAGAATGATTATTTACCTTTAAGAACAAAAGTTATCTTTACAACAGTTTGACTGATTTTTTTTTACCTCAATTATAAATCAAAACCTTTAAATCGAAAATATGGAATTTCGGTTCAAACTGTGACTTCAGGTTCTTTTTCACTTAGTACAGTGATGAGCATTTCCACGACATTTCAATATCAATTGCTGTTGAGTTTCTACCGGACACGACAGGCGAGGTTTAACGCGCCATGAAACCATTTAAGCCATCTTAAGCATTTCTTTTGAAATGGCTGTACCAAAATACAATTTATAAGTTGCAAAATAAACGGTAAATTTCGTTATGATGTACACATATTTCAAGAAGTAACCTCTCAGCAGCAGCATTAGAATCATAAAATATGGATAGCCATAATCCAAAAGTAGAAAAAAGTACTCATTACAAAAAATATCAAAATAGGAGACCAAATCCAGTGCCAATGACATCCACCGAGTGTCTTACACGGAATTAAGCCAAAGTATTTTCAAGGGTAAGAACTTTTATAAATACAGTACATTTCTATAAAACGTAAAAGTTTTTTTTCATGTCAGACAAGTCTGACTATTGGGCTAGTGAATATCCCCAGAGACCTTGGGTCCAGCAGCAGTGACATCGGCGAAAGGATTCAAATTACAATAAATACCGAAGTTGCATAATAAACGGTAGATTTCGTTATGCTGTACACGTGTTACAAGGAGTAACCTCCAATCAGAAGCATTAGAATTTTGAGTTTTCAATGTATTGCATCATCTCTTTGACAACAGAAGTACATCTCCTGAAAACTCTAACCCTGTATGATTATAATTTCCATGTATGATGATGCGTAATTAAACCCCTGAAATATAAATAGCAATTAATATTTTATTCTTATAGGGATATAACCATATATCCAAACTGGATATTTATCTCCATTGGTATATGATATCCTAATTGGAATTATCCCTGTTGGAACACATGCATCATTAAAATGACAGCGAAAAAAGAGAGCAAAATATCAGTATGTTTAACAAAACTAAAAGATAATATTAAACAAAAGACAGGAGAAAACTAAAACACTAAGGACAATAATAACTCATGACTATGCTTGCAAAATATATATAACATAATCAAAGGATAACCAATAAATATATTGCTAATAACGTGCATTATTTACCAATCTGATTGGCTAAGTAGTTTCCTTTAAAAGTAAATTTGCACTGAATCATAATACATTAATGCATTAGACAATAATATTTAGAATGTATTATATGCATGTAGTAAAGATATTGAAAAAGGGAATTACAAGTTCAAAGAGTGCAAGGAAAGTTCTATGCTAACAACATAAATTGCTAAAAGGCTGTGTTTTAATAGTCTTAGGCTTTCAATAAACATTTGAATTACATCAGATAAATTATAAAAACATTTTTCACATTAATAAATAAGTGCAATACTCGATGTATTCAAATTCAAATATCCAAATTGTGAAAGAAGTTGCTAATAGATAATTTATAGTTTATCTAACGAAATACCGAACGTCATTTGACTTACCAAAACAGGAATAGGAGCAGCAACATCTTTGGTGTTTGTAGTCTTTGTAGAATTGATATATTTCCATGCTCGCTTAGCTTGGTCTCGGGCCTTGTCTGTAAACTCAGATTTTCCAGAGACACCAAATATGTCTTCGTGAAATCGATTAGCTTCCTGTAGAAATTTGATCAATAATTGTTTCATTTTATTTTGTCATTCAGCAATTTGGAAATGTATGCTAAATTATATACATGTATCCTCAACAAAAAAGTTAGAGCCCACAGTTTTCCCATTTCGATTACAAATACTAAGTTTTAGAACATAGTACACTTTATAATCAGTCTTGCTGTTTTCGTGATTATCAGGTTCCAAACTTGAAACTAGAGACTCAGAGACTGAGCCTGTATCGCTCACCTGACAAAATGCTTCTATGCCATGCATGACCAAAAAAGATGTATTTTACCAATGAGGTCTAATGTTAAGCTATGTTCTCCAAGTGTTTTTAGTCTGATCCTATTGAAATGAGTAATCTTTGCAAAGGACCTTCAATACACCATTCCATCACAGTTAAGTTAAATTTGCTTAAATAGTTTCAGAGAAGATAATGAAAAGTATAGTTTTCACATACCTTTAGTACATCATTCATGTAAAGTTTGGTTGAATTTGCATCAGTCGCTTCAGAGCAGAAAATGAAAATGTAATTTTTCCATAGGGTCCAATGTTAAACCATGTTCCATGCTGGCGGCCATGTTTTTGTCGGATCGGAAAGAAATGAGCAATCATTGTTCAGGACCTTTAGTACATAATTCCTCTTAATTTTGGTTGAATTTGCTTCAATAATTTCAGAGCAGAAGATGAAAATGTGATTTTCTCCATAGGGTCCAATGTTAAACCTAAGTTCCGCGCTGGCGGCCATGTTTTTTTTTGTTGGATCGGAACGAAATGAGCAAACTTTGTAAAGGACCTTCCATACATCATTCCTGTAAAGTTTGGTTGAATTTGCTTC
>MJUU01001618.1:126905-191736 GCA_002080025.1 Modiolus philippinarum
AAAATCTGACGTAGTAAAAATGATCAACATGGCAAGATCTACCCGCCCTGCAATTTTGAAGAAAATCTGAAAACCCGTCTTGGAGTAATTGCCCTTTTTCCGTAAAATTTTCAAAATTTTAATAGTTTTTATTTTTTATTTGAAAAACTATAACAGATAGAGGTCAACTTTAAATAGCAAAAATGTTCAGCATATCAAGATCTACTAACCCTGAAATTTTGAAGAAAATCCAAAACCCCTTGTAGGATTTATTGCCTTTTTTTCACAGAATTTTAAAAATTTTTGTATTTTTCGTCTTTTAATTCCAAAACTATAGAAGATGAAGGTAAAGTGTAAAATGATGAAATGTTTGCCATGCTGTGGTGAATTCAAATCTGTCGTCGAAAATAGTTTGTTGACCTCCATTTTCAAAATGGCCGCCAAAAAAGGGCGAGAAAATTCAATATTGTCTGATTTCAATGAAATTTGGTTTCCAAATAGATATTGATTTTGCGACTTCAAAACCGGTGTTGAAAATTTTTCGTTGACCGCCATTTTCAAAATGGCCGCCAAAAAAGGCGGGAAAATTCAACATTGTCCGATTTCAATAAAATTTGGTTTCCAAATAGGTATTGATGTGACAATATCAAAACTATGATCAAAATTGTTTGTTGCTTGCCATTTTCAAAATGGCCACCAAATTAGGCGAAATATTCAACATTGTCCGACTTCAATAAAATTTGGTTTCCAAATAGGTAATGATGTTGCGACTTTATGGTGTTAAAAATTATCGTTGACCGCCATTTACATAATGATGTCTCGACTTCAAAACTGGTGTCAAAATGTGGTCCTTAGCAAGAATGTTTTTTGTCAAAAAAGCCAAACAAAGACATATAGTAAAACATTATCAGACTTTAAATACAGTTCAAGATATTGGTTGTGTTTGAGCTACCAAAGTTGAAGAGACTGAAGTTCAACTGTATAACTTACAATGTTAGCTTGATTGTGGCAAATGAAAACCAGGTGAGCGATACAGGCTCCTGGGAGCCTCTGGTTTTAATCGCAGAGAACACGAAAAAAATCATTTTTTCAAGAGAGACCCATTTATCCGTGTGTGTATCTTGTTTTGTGCTGTCGTCATTCAGCCCCCTATTTTGTGATTTTGTGCAAATTTCGTCAATGTTGGCCTATTTTGGAGTAATTTGTGGTAAAAATATCGATTTGTATCATCAAGTTTCTGTCAAAGTTATCAGATTGTTAGATCTCGTGAATCTGAAGAAATATCACTGATCAAAAGGATAGGTTGGCGATGATATAAGAAAGTGTTTTGAGAAATTTTTTTTTTTTGGTTAAATTCAAGACATCGTTAAACACAAAAAAATCAAGATCTTTCAAATTTTCCTTCAACTGAACAGTCAAAACTCACCATTTTTTGTTTAACTAGCAACTAGTTTGACAATTATATATTTAAGAAATAAGAAAAGAAATCACATGAAGAAGAANAGTAGCATATTCATGAACTAATTGAGATAAATGGATGTTCCTTACTTTTGAAATTATCTTGTACAATAAAAGTGAGTATTACATACTCAGCCAATGTTTTTTGTGACTGTTGATGGGGCTGTTGATCAACTTTTTTTACCATTGGCTTGCACTTCATGAAAATATTTTACCCCTCACTGGGCGCTTGGGGTCATATATTTGCCATAAAGTGCCAGCCCGTGGTAAAAATAGTATAAACATATGGCTACTGTTAATTATTTCTTAATTTTGATTCAGTTAATGTGTTGTTTAGTGTTCATTATTAATGTGCAATTTTACAAAATTTGTATTCATATGGCCTGTATAAGCACTAAAGCATAACAACCCCCACATGATGTCTGACCTTATATTTTTTGCATAACTGCCTGTTCTGTGATATATGGAATATAAGACATTTTGTGTTTGATACAGCCTTCATCAAGGCAGGTATCAAGTGAGCCTGTTAGGGTGACCTTGATGCATTATGCCATGATAAAGTCCGTATCAAACACAAAATTTCTTTTATTTCTTTTATTGATATTTCACTTAATGATAAATAAAACTCTATAATAAAATTGAAATGCATGTAAGCCGAAATTTCTATTTTAGCACAGTTAATCCATTGTTTATTGCAATAATTTATATGCATTATTCATTCAACGTATTACATTGGAGGTGTATGAAGATGAAAAATAGTACCAAAACATGATGTAAGCATAGCAACTGGCATGTGATGCCTTGACAGTGACCTGCTCATTATTGTGATAATGCCCAGCTCCGGGGCTTAGCTCAATGATACTGAGATTATCAGTCTCTGTAGATCAAAGAGAAATTTATACAAATTACCAATAAACCTACATTATCAGGCATTGTAGATCAAAGGAAATTTATACAAATTAGTAATAAGGTAGATATAAACTAATACTCTACCACTGTATCTTGGATCGCTGTCATCCACAGCAAGGATTTTTATACCCTCCCACACGTTGTGGCGAGGCATTATGTGATACCCTCAGTCATGTGTCTGTCAATCTGTCTGTCTGTCTGTCTATCCCTAATGGTTTTCTGACTGATAATGTGTGAATGATTAACATACAGTCTTCAAACTAAGTATGCAAGTTGTTTTCCATTAAATTCAGGCCAACTTCGATTTTGGGCTCAGAGGTCCAAGGGGATCTGGAGTTATGCCCCTTGAAATTTTATGAAAGGTGGCTTGGTATCATGCAATGCTTCATTACTATTTTTTTTATAAAATTTTTTGTTATTTGAATTGAATATTTATGTTATTTCATATATTTCAGTTTCTAATTTTATCTGTGGCCAGCTGTCTTGGTCAGATAGCAACTGCTGTTGTAATTTATGTGTATGGACTTGATGTAAGTACTGTAGATGTACTTTTATTTGTTGAAATCAATTTTCTTGGTTTTCATAAATATCACTATTCCATGGGTACATAATTTCATGATTTTGAATTCTAAGCATTAAAAGTCTTTGGCAAAAATTCATTTATTTTGGAATTTAATTTTGTGGTTTTACAGAACCATGTAATCCACGGAAATTTGATCCCCAAGAACACTAATACTTTCACAGTATATTGAGATATGAAGTAGGAATTATCTCCCTTTCAACTTGAGAATTTTGATTAAATAACAGACTTTTTTAACATTTTAATAAATTTTGACTTAACATTTTGATATTTTATTTTATTCTGACTTGCAGCTGTGTCTGTAAAGTTCTAAGTTGATTATAATTCTTTGATCTTTGTATTAGGACAAATCAAGTTAATTAGTAGTTTCTTGCCCATGCCTGCCCCCAAAAAATTATTTCACTCTATTTTTTTATTTTTCAAAACTAGGATTTCAGTTCTNATTATCAGACTTTAAATACAGTTCAAGATATTGGTTGTGTTTGAGCTACCAAAGTTGAAGAGACTGAAGTTCAACTGTATAACTTACAATGTTAGCTTGATTGTGGCAAATGAAAACCAGGTGAGCGATACAGGCTCCTGGGAGCCTATGGTTTTAATCGCAGAGAACATGAAAAAAATCATTTTTTCAAGAGAGACCCATTTATCCGTGTGTGTATTTTGTTTTGTGCTGTCGTCATTCAGCCCCCCTATTTTTGTGATTTTGTGCAAATTTCGTCAATGTTGGCCTATTTTGGAGTAATTTGTGGTAAAAATATCGATTTGTATCATCAAGTTTTCTGTCAAAGTTATCAGATTGTTAGATCTCGTGAATCTGAAGAAATATCACTGATCAAAAGGATAGGTTAGCGATGATATAAGAAAGTGTTTTGAGAAAAATTTTTTTGGTTAAATTCAAGACATCGTTAAACACAAAAAAATCAAGATCTTTCAAATTTTCCTTCAACTGAACAGTCAAAACTCACCATTTTTTGTTTAACTAGCAACTAGTTTGACAATTATATATTTAAGAAATAAGAAAAGAAATCACATGAAGAAGAATAACTAAATACCGAAGTTACTGTGAATTTATTTTCTGCATATGCGCATTTCGACAACTTATGTCTCTTCAGTGCAGATAAAATCTAAATGTTTGGAACACCATGAACTCAAAGATGTTTTAAACTGATAGAGATCGAATAACCAATATGATCTAAATGTAAAACCAAAATCAGCTAAGGACAGAGCTTTCTTTGAGGGAGATACTCCTTAGTTTTCAACAAAATTTACAAAAAATTAGATATTGCAAGTTTCCAAAGAGAATCGGCTTTCGGGTCAGCACAGAAGTAGCGACTACTGGGCTGTTGAATACCCTCGGGAACTAATAGTCCACCAGCAGAGCATCGAACCAGTGGTAAATAAAGGGCTACGCCGAGCGCAGCATGATACGACCGCAGCATGTCGAACACTGAAACTTGAACAAATGTAATTCAAAATGAATGAGGACACAGTAAAGAGCTTGATACAGTAATTAAATGGACACAATAAAGAACTAGACCCAGTAATTAGCTTAGCGTTAATGATTTCTTATATAGATCGGAAATGGTAAGAGGTATATCAAATTGGTCAACGGTCAACATACTACTTAAACAATATGATAAGAGGAATCCGAAGAATTGAACCCATTAAAATCCGACAAAAAATAAAGGATTTTACATATTTTGAAAATATCAGCCCCTTTGACCCCTTTTAGCTTGGAAACGGGAAGAGCTGCACCAAATCCGTTGACAAAATGCTAAAGCTTACATTATATCAAGAGGAATCAGAAGAAAAAAGTCCCAATTAAATTCTGATAAAAAATAAAGATTTCTAATATTTCGAAAAAATGCAATTTTGGCCCCTTTCACCCCTTGTAGCTCAGAAATGGTAGGAGCTACTCGAAATCCGCTGGCATATTTTTGAAAGCTTATATCATGAAGAATCTTAAGAAAAAAATCTCATCAAAATCCGATGAAAAATAAAGATTTAACATATTTAGAGAAATTGCAATTTTGGCCCTTTGACCCCTTGTAACTCAGAAACCATAAGAGCTACACAAAATCTGTTCCATACTACTGAAAGCTTATATCATGACGAATCAAAAGAAAAAATCCCATGGAAATCCGATGAAAAATAAATATTTTATGTAATCTGCATGTTTGCAATTTTTGCCCCTTTTGGCCCCTCATAACTCGGAAAGGAAACAAATTATCAAAACTCTGATGGTGCAGCGCTCTATTTATTTTTCATAAGGAATCCATTGCAAAAAACGGCATCAAAATCGGACTAAAAATTAAAAAATAGAATTTTTGAAATTCGCCCCTTTTGGACCCCATTTATCTCATGAATGGTACATGCGACGTGAAATTTGTTGACAAAACTCTGATTGGAAATTATCTCAGGAGCACACTGAAAGAAACCCCATCAAAATCCGATAATTAATAAAAATTCAACAGCTAAATAGGTGAAAACACCCAATTTTGCCCTTTCGGCCCCTATTTTAAAAACGGGAGGGGCCATAATGACCAAAACCAATCCACACCTTTCTTTTGTGCCAAGAAACATTGTGTTAAAATTTCATAAGGATTTATCAACTTGAACTTGAGTTATTGGCAAAAACTTAAAGTGTCTACAGACAACGACGCCGACGACGACAACGACGACAACGACGACAACAACGACGACAGCGCCATACCATTATACGACCACAAAATTTTTGCGGTCGTATGAAAATAACTAAATACCGCAGTTACTGTGATTTATTTTCTGCATATGCGAATTTCGACAACTTATGTCTCTTCAGTGCAGATAAAATCTAAATGTTTGGAAGACCATGAATTCAAAGATGTTTTAAACTGATAGAGAACAAATAACCAATACGATCTAAATGTAAAACCAAAATCAGCTAAGGACAGAGCTTTGCATGAGGGAGATACTCCCTCATGCAAAAATGATCTATTATTGTAAAATGATCTATAATTACCCATCTACCCCAAAATAAACTAAATTCTGCATTTTTTAGCAATTTTTTTTCATTTCTCGAAAACTACTGGTCGGAAGCACATACTGTAATTATACTTATCTTCGCTGTGTACTTATTTTCACGAAAGTCAAGTTGAACACTTTTACCAGTTAATACGTACATTTGTATATATATGCGTAATTAGCGAACAGAAATCCGCGAAACTAAGTACCCGCGAAAAAGTGTTTTAAGAATTATTCATAATTGAGACTGAAATCTCAGGAGAAAACATCCGTAAGATGCAAAATTGCCAGTTTTTAAAATTCAAATGCTTCAAAAAATTGAAAACTTATTGCACCTTAAAATGTTCCTGACATCCTACGATTTCAAAAACATAATTTGTACTTTCTGACTTTGATATCTTTTGTGCCGGCTTAATGCCGTCAGTAGTGTAAAATCCCTATAAACGATATGGAGTAAATGAACATGAGACCATGACACATATGTTAACTCCAACTGCAATAATTTTAATGAGCTGTATGGCCATTTCGGAAAACAATTCCCCATCAGCAGCACTAGAATGCAAACAAAGGAAATCCATAATTTAAAAAAAAATGTTTAAAATGAATAAAACCAAACGAAATCCGAATAATCAGTAATATCAAATATAGCTAAGAACAAAACTACGATGGTGGTAGTTAATCCTTATGTTTTAGAATTTACATAAATTTAGATAATAGTAATTAACTTTTACAATGTACACATGAGATATTATCTCATGTACAAGTACACCATATCTAAGAAAAATAAAGAGCATACATCTCTACCACAGGGAATTGCTTTACCAACTCCACACTGAAATAAACGACAAACTCCTGTATTAAATATTTTACGAAACGATATGGAGTAAATGAACATTAGACCATAACACATATGTTAACTCCAACTGCAATAATTTTAATGAGCTGTATGGCCATTTCGGAAAACAATTCCTCAGCAGCAGCACTAGAATCCAAACAAAGGAAATCCATAATTTAAAAAAAAATGTTTAAAATGACCAAACCAAACGAAATCCGAATAATTAGTAATATCAAATATAGCTAAGGACAAAACTACGATGGCGGTAGTTAATCCTTAGGTTTTAGAATTTACATAAATTTAGATAATAGTAATTTTACAAAGTGTACACATGAGATATGATCTCATGTACAAGTACACCACATCTAAGAAAATAAAGAGCATACATCTCTACCACGGGGAATTGTTTTACCAACTCCACACTGCAATAAAAGACAAACTCCTGTATTACATATTTTACGAAACGATATGGATTAAATGAACATGAGACCATAACACATAAGTTAACTCCAACTGCAATAATTTTAATGAGCTGTATGGCCATTTCGGAAAACAATTTCTAATTAACNAAAACCAAACGAAATCCGATTCAAGTCTGATTCATTTTGGTATGTTTATAAATTTCAATCTAATTCAACAAGCCATAGGCCTTTAATAATTCAAATGAATTTAAAACACAAATTTTATCAGAATTATGTGCTCAAATGATTCAAAACGATGACTTTGTTCAAAAAGATATATTTCGAAAATGCGTCATAATTTTACCGCAGGTCTTATAAGAAATTATGTGTGTGATCAACCATTGTATATTATACACCTATTAATTTTATCTTATTACACTATAACTTTCGTATACCCACCCTTAATTTAAGCATAAACGTTTGTGCCTCAGTTCCTGTCATTTTGCCTTTGTCTTGTATAATTTTGCATAGCGTTTCAGTTACATCAGACGCCATCTGCACGTCCCCACACACATAGAAGTGTCCTCCATTTTTAACAATTGTTTCATATACTTCAAGTGCATTTTTTCGCAATAAGTCTTGTACGTAAGTCTGAAATTAAAACACACGTACTTTTGATTAAATATTTAGTAATTGTAATTTTTTCAGATTATCCTTGATTTTTATATGCCCGTCGAAAGAGGGGCGTATTGTGATATGCCCTTCGTCCGTTCGTCCGTTAACTTTATGGTTTTTCTCTGTAACCGCTTGACATATTGTTTGATATTTGGTATATATCTAGGTGAGATACAGATCAAATTCGAATTTGGTTGATTTTGTACAGTATTATGGCCGTTGGATTTGGTGAAATTTTGCAATATATAGGTTTCCAGAGTTTTTTCTGTAACCGCATGACATATTAATTTAATATTAGGCATATGAGTATATCTAGGTGAATTCCAGGTCAAGTTCGAATTTGGTTCTTGTCGGTTGGTTTTGTACAGTTATGGCCCTTGGACTTGGTTAAATTACTAAAAATATAGGTTTCTGGAGTTTTTTTTTCGTAACCGCTTGACATATTGATTTGATATTTGAGTATATTTATTTGAGATACAGATCAAGTGTTAGTTTGGTTCTGATTGGTTGATTTTGAAGGGAGTTACGGCCCTTGGACTTAGTAATTTGTTCGGAAAAAAACATACGTTCCTCAACCTTTTCTTTGCTATGCGTGAACATGTAGATTTGATATATGGTATATGATTGCATATTTAACGAAAGGATATGGAGTAAATGAACATGATACCACATCACATATATCAACTCCAACTGTTATAATTTAAATGAGCTGTATGGCCATTTCGGAAATTAATTCCTCATCAGCAGCACTAGAACCCAAACAAAGGAAATCCATAATTTAAAAAAATGTTTAAAATGCATAAAACCAATCCGAATAATCAGTTATATCAAATATAGCTAAGGACAAAACATGCCTACAAATCACTGATTAAGTTTAAATTTGGTTCCTGTTGAATGTTTTTTTGTGGACAGTTGTGGCCTTTGGACTTAAAAGGTTTTTTGAAAAAAAAATCCTTTTTTGCACCTACGTTTGCATTAACTTTAGATATTAATTTGATATTTGTTAAAAGGTTACATCTTGGTAAGGCACAAATTCTGTGTGATTTTTTTCAATCAAAATTTTGTTGTGGTCCAACAATGCCATAAAGTGCGGGTGTATCATGCGCTCTTGCCGCAGCAGTTTATTTGATAGTGATTAGCAAACTGCGTTTAATTTAGAGACTCGTTTACATGAAAAGTAAAACCCGGAAGCACTTATTACTTAAAGTCATAACGAACCATAATTCTGAAATTTCTACCTTTTAACCAATAACGTAATTTCAGTGCACTTTTAGAATCAATGCTGGGTGGGACGACACTTATTTATACAATTACAACGACGGAAAAACTATCAAAAGTACATATTTACCTCTACTTAATTAATTTGACTAAAATAAGTTGTATTTGTATGAAAGATTAAAAATAACTATTTTTCCGCTTATTTCAAAAAGTGACAGAACTTTAAATATTTGTTTAGTGATGAACAGTTATTAGCAAAATCATTTTAACATGTAGTGATTTGAATAAACATGCATAATCTTTTTTAGGCACCTGTATCCATGGCCAAGATCAGATATATTTTCTCTTTAGTGCCATACACATAACAATAACGATGTCTAGTTTTAATTTTGGATGCAGATGTATCACTAGGTGTAATACTACTAAGAAACGGCTTAATCTTCACTATTAATAAATCTTTATCCGCAATTTTTTGACACAATGTAGATGCATGTGATAGTAGATGGTTTTCTACAGCCAAGTGGCAAAACTACTCAAGTCAACATCAACAATTCGTCTTTACCATTTATTCTTTATTAATAACAAAACAATGACATTGACGCTTACTGAGCATGGCTGTTAAACGTAACCACAATTTAGTAATGAATTGAAACTATCAAAGTAAAGCAAAACATTTTGTTATTTACTTTTGGTTTCCCTGGTTCTCTTGAAAATGCAGTGTATACTTTAGTTAGTACTCCATCTTTAACAGCATTTTCCAATTCTTCTTTATAAATATGATCAACTGTAGATTGGCGACAACCAAAATAAAGGTACAAATCTCCCCATCCTGTCTTTTCGCCATCTGTAAAATTGTTGTTATATGATCATTTATTATAATAAAAAATACCTTTACATTTCAACTTTAATATAAATATATTGCCCTTGAATGTAGGTGTTTGGCTAGATTAACACACAAAGTTAAAACTATCATCCGAGACAACACCACATTAAGATGCGGACGGTTTCTGAGCCAAGGAAGGAATTTGTCTTCAATCTACAAATTGTCTTATTGACTTAGAGGTGTAACATTGCGCGTTATCATGATGAAACAAGAGGCTCTCAAGAGCCTGTATCGCTCACCTGGACCATGGCTGACATAAATAAAAGGAAAAACAAAACACAAAATTTTGCAGAATACTTTTTCTTCCTAAAATTACAGTGTTCTTGTTTGGTTTCCATGGCAACCGAAACCTCCACCATCCATTACAACCCATAACAGAACACCATTCAAAACAAATTTGGGCAGGGGTTCCCCTTATAATCAAGGTAATACATGTTGCTGAAATTAAAACATTCAGACCACAATTCAAATAAAAATTCAAAAATTTGGGCAGAGGTTCTAATTGGACTAGTAGTTTCTGAGAAGATCTTTGAATGTATATTCCATAGAGTTCAATGCTAAAACTATGTTCCCGCTGGCAGCCATCTTCTATGAGGGACGGACCTGCCAGATACCTTTTTTGGAAGGGACCATCTAAGGACCATTGTGACTAAGTTTGGTTATAATTGGATTGGTAGTTTCTGAGAAGAAGATCTTTGAATGTCTTTTCCATAGGGTCCAATGCTAAAACTATGTTCCCTGCTGGCGGCCATCTTGGATGAGATACGGACCTGCCGGATACCTTTTTTGGATGGGACCATCTAAGAACCATTGTGACTAAGTTTGGTTATAATTGGGCTGGTAGTTTCTGAGAAGAAGATCTTTGAATGTGTTTTCCCATAGGGTCCAATGTTAAAACTATGTTCCCCGCTGGCGGCCATCTTTGATTAGGTACGGACATGCCGGATACAATTTTTAAAGGGGACCACCCAAGGACTCTTGTGACCAGGTTTGGTTCTAATTGGCCCAATGGTTTCAGAGGAGAAGATCTTTGAATGAAAAGTTTTCGCCGGACGGACGGACGACGGACGCCAAGTGATGGCAAAAGCTAAACCCTGGCATAGCCAGGTGAGCTAAAAATGAAATCCTTTAGTGGACACATAATATATTTATCAGCAGTTTTCAAATCAATTATCATTAGCCTATGTCATGGTTCTAACATTAGTGTTTCAGCATACTATTCCAAAGTTGCTTCGTTTTACCATATATTTGTAGAGACATTGTCTCATGTACATTTACTCCATACCCTTAAATTGTTAATTTGTGATAGATTTACGCACAATGTTAAAATTATCATCCGAGACAACGCCATTTTAAGATGCGGACTGTTTCTGGACCACGGAAGGAATTAGCCTTAAATCTTCAAATTGTCTTATTGACTTACAGGTGTAACATTTCGCGTTATCTTGTTGCAAAGATGAAATTTTTTTATCAACATTGTTCAAGTCAATTATAATTCGCCTTTGTAACGGTTCTAACATTAATGTTCCAGCATACTTTTCCAAAGTTAGTTTTGACAATGACTAATATGTCACATAATGAAAGACAGCAGTATTTGTTGAAGGCATCACAAGGCATGGAATAACCAATGTACCTATATGTATGTTCGTATCTTCCGTAATAATAAATGTAAGAAAAACTATTTGACAGATTTGTGTGCTTTCTTCATTTTACAAACATAATCATTTGATTTGTTTTTTCATGTTTGTTTTATTTGTCTAAATCATAACTGTTTATTTGTCTTCAACAGTAACCTATACTAGATAAACCTTACGCTTTGGTACTGGCAACATATCTCTATCAATTTTTCGTTGATGCCAAAAACTCCTGAAAGGCGCAATTCCAGTTCCAGGACCGACCATAATTGCTGGCAATGTTGAATCTTCAGGAAGATGGAATAATGGAGCCCTTTAGAAAAAAGCAAACGAGATATTTTACTTATTTTTCTTCAAAGACACTTTACAGACAAATTTAAATTATGTTACGCAAAGGTTAGAGATATATTCTGAAGACAATTCAAAACTAGTTTAATCAACCATTTCTTTTGAAATACCTTTACCAAGTCAATACCATTGTGGTTGTAAATTTTTCCAGCAGTTTATGACCTGCTTTGTCTTTTTGTCCTTGGATTTCGGCTTTTGGTAATTTCGTTATTACCTTCATCTTACTTTATTATTTTACTGTTATTAGAATTAATGGAATAATTAAACCTATCATCAAAATTACTATACAATTCTCTATACTGAGGTGTGAAAGAGGAATACAGACATCATGTGCTATAACCTTTTCGACGTTTCTTTTGGACCATTGTAAGATTTCGTTGGTAGTGATTAACGTGACTGTGGGCGTAGTTGACTGTCTATTACTCCATTGACCCTCCACAATTGGTGAAAAACACACATTATTACTCCATTTTAGACAAACAATATTGCTCAATTTTATTGTGGAATATGGATCCGAGGGTGACTCGGAAGAAGATGCGGATGTGGCATTATTCATGCTGTTGTGTTCAACTGACGTAAACGAGGCTACACATTGACTAAAATTTCATGAAAAGGGTTGGAAATAGGGATGAGATAAAATTTGAATTAAGAAGACTAATTTACGACTACGGAATGAAATGCATGCTACACAAGACCACAACTTAATAACAGACCGCACCATGAGGTATTTGGGATTTTGATTGCCGGAAAAACAATTAATCTGAAGCTCAACAATAGATTAAGTATAAATCAATAAGTGATCCCCTCTCAATGTATAGATGTATTGATGTTGCTTGTATAGTAATAGAATGTTTTCCGGTTTGAATACTATTCAAAGGTCCCATATCTAATGTTTCCAAATATACAAAAAAGTTATGCTTATAGCAAAATACAAAAATACCCAAGTTGCATAATAAACAATTAATTTTATTATGATGCACATGATTGTCAAACAGCATTAGAATTAAATAATATGGAAAACCACAATCCAATAATAGTAAGAAAGAAGTATTCCTAATCAAAAACCGAAATAGGAGGCCATATTGAACTTTTAAGAGGTTTTGAATTTCAATTCTGTATGATTTGAATTAACTTACATTCTCATGGCACAGGGTATTTCCTCTCCAGTATCACAGGTGTTTAACCAGCTTGAGCAAACTCCACGATGAAGTGTACCGGCGCCGTCTGTTTGAGGAAACAAATTATATAAAGCATGATGTATTGATTTTAAGGTAGTTGCCACCTTTGAAAGACAGTAATGGGAATTCATAAAAAATGCTCTGAATAAGTATGAATGAGTGAAAAAATCATATGTTCATGTGTTTGATTTGAAATATAGGCAAGGGAAATGTTCTCATCTAGGTTTCTCATTGAATTTGTATAGAAATGTGTACGTCTTGACAAAAGACTGAAGGCGTAATCTCAATTTCTTAAAATTTTGTCAAAAAACCTTAAAGGTACATGCTCTTAGAAAATAACATGAAAAGTGGGCGTTCATAAGCAGAATATTTAACATGTTATTATATGAAAAAAGACAGAAGAGTAAAAATCAACGGTAGCAACTACCTTAGGAAAAATTTTAAATATGTACTTATGTACATATAATATAGGAGACGTTGTTACCTCCTGTAAGCTACATGCTGTTAAATATTCAAAACTAAATATTATTACAAAATATGTTGGACAAAAATAATTACAATCATTAAATAAACATCTTGGAGTAAAAATTATGTGCATGTTTTACTGAGATAAGATACACTTTATGTGTATGTTTTACTGAGATGAGGTATAGACTCCCGGGTATAGACTTTATGTGTAACTTTTACTGAGATAATTTATAAGCTTCATGTGTATGTTTTATTGAGATGTTTTACTGAGTTGAGGTATAAATCTTATATGTATGTTATACTAAGATGATGTATAAACTTAATGTGTATGTTTTACTAATATGAGGTATAAACTTTTTGTATATATTTTACTGAGATAAGGTAAAAACTTAATGTGTATGGAAACTGAGATGAGATATAAACTTTATGTAGAAAAAAAAGATGGGAAACGGGGAATGTGTCTAAGGAACAACGACGAAAGGGGGAGTTATAACAACTCAAAGCCATCATAAGATCTTCAATGAATGGTGTTTGTTTTACTGAGAAAACTTATAAACTGTATGTGTATGTTTTACTTAGATGAGATATAATTTCTATGTGTATGGTTTTCTGAGATGAGGTATAAACGTTATGTGTATGCTTTACTTATGTTATGTGTATTCTTTACTTACGTTATGTGTATGCTTTACTTAGATGAGGTATGATTTCTATCTGTATGTTTTTCTGAGATGAGGTATAAAGTTATGTGTATGCTTTACTTACGTTATGTGTATGCTTTACTTACGTTTTGTGTATGCTTTACTTAGATGAGGTATAATTTCTATGTGTATGTTTTTCTGAGATGAGGTATAAACGTTATGTGTATGCTTTACTTAGATGAGGTATAATTTCTGTGTTAAAAAATGGATAACAGGAAACTCCTACAATGGCTGAAAATTATAATTACATGTAACAATTTGCAAGGGAACTACACAAGAAAAACACGTATAACACAAAAACAAACGTCGACAACGATAGGAACTCAGGACAGCCGATATGTGTATGTTTTTCTGAGATGGGGTATAAACGTTATGTGTATGCTTTACTAACGTTATGTGTATACTTTACTTAGATGAGGTATGATTTCTATGTGTATGTTTTTCTGAGATGAGGTATGAACGTTATGTGTATGCTTTACTTAGATGAGGTATAATTTCTATGTGTATGATTTTCTGAGATGAGGTATAAACGTTATGTGTATGCTTTACTTAGATGAGGTATAATTTCTATGTTAAAAAATGGATAACAGGAAACTCCTACAATGGCTGAAAATTATAATTACATGTAATAATTTGCAAGGGAACTACACAAGAAAAACACGTATAAGACAAAAAAACAAACGTCGACAACGATAGGAACTCGGGACAGCCGATATGTGTATGTTTTTCTGAGATGGGGTATAAACGTTATGTGTATGCTTTACTTACGTTTTGTGTATGCTTTACTTAGATGAGGTATAATTTCTATGTGTATGTTTTCTGAGATGAGGTATAAACGTTATGTATATGCTTTACTTAGATGAGGCATAATCTCTACGTGTATGTTTTTCTGAGATGAGGTATAAACGTTATGTGTATTCTTTACTTAGATGAGGTATAATTTCTATGTGTATGTTTTTCTGAGATGAGGTAGAAACGTTATGTGTATGCTTTACCTAGATGAGGTGAAAACTATATGTGTATGTTTTACTGAGTTGAGGTATAAGTTTTTGTGTATGTTTTACTGAGATGAGACAAGATTCAAATTTTTAGATATTTGTTACTCACCCATTGTTTTATATTCAACGACAGCAATAGTGGCATGAACTTCGCCTGGTGAAGCTTTTGGTGATGAACTTATGCTATAAAATCTCTGTTGTAACAGTGGGAGTTGTGATATCAGCAGTGATGGAGCAACTTTCAGAGACGGAAATTCGTCAAGGACTTCTAAAAGATTCGGCATTTTCTCGTATCTCCAATCCTCATATTCATGAATATCCTGAGTGTAAAAGCAAAACATGAAAAATACCGTGCATCTTAATAGTAAGTATTATTAGATAATACTTGAAATTAAATATAACGTAAATATTAATAAAAAAAAATGATACTCATTTTAATTTATGATAACCTTTTTAAATTGCATCAAATTTGAAGATATGCAGTCATGAACATCACACTACAACTCGTTTGTAAACTTATACTGAAATATATTTTATGCAGTTGTATGCAATTAATGCCTTGTCCATGATTTGGTGTATTATAATGTATTACTTTACTAATTTATTTTAACCCCGACAGTACAGAAAAGCCATTAACAGCTAAACTAGGAAAATCATGAAATTCATTTGGTATTCTTAATACAAAAAAAAATCAAATTATAGGATAACAATTCTGGTGAACCTATGGTCTTTAAAAGTAACATACCGATAAGCCTAATACCTACTATTTGCGACAGTAGTGTCAAACTTGTCGTATTAACAGAAATGTAAAGAAGTTTTGACACAAAGAAATATTTCCCTTTCGCATGATCCATGTAAGCATTCATATTAAATGTATAAAACCTTTGAAACAAAGAAATATTTCTCATCTTAGGTGGACTACTTAGTTGAACTTCCAGTTTGTTTTTTTTTTCAAAAATTTAATTCTGCTGAGCCAAACAGATTATTGTGAGATTTTTTTGGCATCAAGCCAAACAGAAAAGAAGGTTTTTATTGCTCGTTTGATTTCTGTTGTTTTTTTTTTTTTTTTTTTTTTTTTTTTTTTTTTTTTTTTTTTTGCTTTGTTTTATCTTAATATTTGTTTTTTCAATACAGTAATGATCCATTATAAATCGTTTTCCTACCATTTGTTTTTCAATTTTATAGTGCGCGATAGTGCTGCAATTTCAAACGAAAAATATTTTATTAGAACTAAATATAACTTTTATCGCTAAATATAGCAGTGTGGTTACATTACAGAAAGCCATATATTTACGTTTGCTAGATTTTCAATTCTTATCTTGTCATTATCTCTTGTTGCCTGTGATGCCAGTTGCTTGAGTAGCTCTTGTGATGGAGGAGTTGTGATGTCGAGAAACCTTGAAAACATGGTCTTTATTGTAGCAATCGGGATTTTTTCGAACTGCTTCCATGATTTCGTTGTTCCTGAAAATATTTATTTATATTTTCATTTTTTTAAGATGTACAGTGGGGTGCAAACATAACCGCTCGTCCAAGTTAACTTGGAGAGCAGTTACGAAAACAGCTCAAAGTTAACTTGAAGTTAACTTGGAGCAGACCTAGAACAGTCCTAGAATGTTCTGGTCCTAGAATCATGTCTGTTCTATCCATGACCGTTCTAAAGAAGTCTGCTCTAGCCATAACCGTTCTACCTAAGTCTGTTCTAGCCATGGCCGTTTTATCTGAGTCTCTCTGGCCATGAATGTTCTTGCCAAGTCTGTTCCGGTCATGACAGTTGTTGCCAAGTCTGCCCTGTGCACGGCTGTTTTTGGTCCTAGAATATAAACTGGATATGAAATTTCTTTGTACTCGAGTCCGAAACGTTACACAAAAAAACATAAAAAACTTATTTTACTATGTTTTCAATAATTATTTGTTTCAGTTAAGGTAATCTGATAATGATTGACATTCTTTCATACAATTAAACTAACGATTTTTTCATGTATATTATTATATAGAGGACGGTGAAAGATTGAAATTTCTCAGTGAAAGAAAAGTGATAACTAACTGTGAAATTATTTTCCATAATTTCACTCTAGGAAGTGACGTCACAATAGACGTTGTCAACGTCGTTGTGAAGTAAACGTCTCGGCGGATTAACATGGAAAACGTAGTTCATGAAAAGAATCTCAAATTAAACCAATAATTATGAAAGAACTGTTCTATATAATAAAAACAATAACTAATCCTAGATTCTGATTATCGAAAATATTCAACTCATGATCGAAAAACACTGTAATTCACTCATGCGCTGCGCGCATTCGTGAATTACTGCGTTGTTCGATCATTCGTTGAATATTTTGCGATAATCAGAATCTCGGATTAGTTATAGTATAAATAATAAATTTACGGAAAACAAATGCGATTCAGTTTTCGGGTATATCACGAAAAGGGGAATAAATCTTACTTATTTTTTCTGGATAAACACAGGTAAATAATTATTCGAATATAAGAGCACTTACCGGCAAAATGCAATTTTATATCCGAATAATTCATTTCGTAATTCTTACTTTTATTTAATTTTGTTTTTATAATATAACTTAACTTAAGATATATGAAATACGTGTATATTGGATACGTTGTGAATATTTGCAAGGGCTGTGTCAAGGGCTGGTATGAGAGCGGTCATGGCTAGAACAGGTCAGCTGAGAGCAGTCATGGCCAGAACAAATTTAAGTAGAACGGTCATAGCCAGAACAGACTTCGGTAGAACGGTCATAGAGCAGTCATGGCTCTGTCTAGAACGGTCAGGATTCTAGCTATGAACATGACTGGTCAGAGCGGTCAGAATTCTGGAGCAGACTTAGAGCAATTCTAGAGCAGACTTGATACCTGTTCTAAGTTAACTTAGAAGAGCTTTTATGACTGCTTCAAGTTAACTTTATGAGAGGCTATGTCTGCACCCCACTGTACTACAAGCATTTATCATATGAGTTATTAGTATATTGTATGAAACTGTCTTCGTTCCTTATCCTTAATTTTGATCGCCCCAATTAAGATGATTCGTGCTTAATAAAACTGTACTCTATAATTTTATTTTAAAGTAAGAAAATATCAGAAAAAAAACAGCTGCGCCAAGTCGCATGATACGCCCGTCGTCATCCTTCAAAACTTTTAAGTGATTTAGGTAAGGGGTTCCCAATTCAGAAGCACCTATAACTGCCTAATTAAGCTTGATATCTCTTTAAGAAATTAATCTGCAAAGTTAAAAGTGAGCTGATCAAAATACTTATCAGTTAGAGCGCGACATGTAATAAATTGCATTAAAATTGACAACAAAGTCCCATAACTTTTGCAAGAAAAATCGAAATTTCACGAAAAAGTATACAGACTGTAAGGTCATCACATCAAATACCTCTTCAAAGTTTGAAGTGAAATGGCCAAAGGGTTGTCAAGTTAGAGCGCGACATGTAAAAATTGCCTTAAAATTGAAGAATAAAGTCCCATAACTCTTGCAAGAAAAATCGAAATTTCACGGAAAAGTATACAGATCATGAGGCCATCATACCCAATACCTCTACAAAGTTTGAAGTGAATTTACCACAGGGTTGCCAAGTTAGAGCGCAACATGTAAAAAATCGCTTAAAATTGACGAATAAAGTCCCATAACTCCTGCAAGAAAAATTGAAATTTCACGAAAAAGTATACAAATCGTGAGGCCATCATAACTAATACCTCTACAAAGTTTGAAGTGAATTGGCCAAAGGGTTGTCAAGTAAGGGAGCGACATATGAAACGGACGAACAGACGGACAGACGGACGGACAGACGGAAGGTCAGACGGACGGACGGACAGAAGAACGGACAGACGAACGGACGGACAATCGGACATTGGCATACCATAATACGTCCGTCATTAGACGGGCGTATAAAAATATTACGTTGATCATGCAACAGTTGATAATTTATAATGACTTTAACACTCATGCAACCATAAATCTTAAAATCAAAATACAACAATGTGACATCAAAGACCTAGATGTTAAAATATTCTAATATGACTCATACAAAATGTATAAGACACTACACGTTTTGATATACATTGTATAATATAATTCCTCTGCTTATAAGATTAGGAAGATAGATTTTGATATGAATTTCATTTATCTTGAGTGTTTTGATAAACCTTTACACGAGATTTGTTTTTATAAAAGGGATATCTGAGGACAAAACATTATCTATTTGTTTTTCTTTTAATCAACTATGAAAAAAGCGTATGACTTCGTCCTAATATGTCATAAACATTTTCTAATTATAATAAAAAAATATATTTGGGAGAAATTTTTTTCCAATTTGATTCTTTTTGGTTTTTTCTTAAGAGAAGTTTTTCTTTAAGTGTGATTCTTGTAGTTTTTTTCGTAAACTTAAATTGGTAAAAGCGAATTGTCCAAAAAATTGTCTGTATATTAAAATAGGATATGAGCGATTGTTATATGTTTAGAGACAGCATAAAATGAAAATACAATGCAAGCTCTTTTCATTGCATTGATTTACTCTGTGTAGGCATTTTGTCTGATATACATTTTCTCCATTTCCCTAAATTGTTGTTGACGATTCCATGCTATCATTAATTTTACTTTCTTTTTACGACAATTTCAAAACAAATGACATTCATCAAAGTGAAAGAAGGATAACTCAAATTATTTATATGAGTTACGACATCAGAGTAGTAAATTGAATGCATTAATAAACGCCTTTTCTTCGATTAATCTCCTCTGAGTACATTTCGAAAGAATTTTGTTTGAAAAATCCACAAGATAAAGTCTAAATGAGTATATAAATTTAATTTAAGACACAAATTGCATGTTTCAGCGGGAACAGTCGACGACAACTTTTTGTGTCGACGCCATTGATCAAACGCTTGTGAATTTTATGTTATTGAAATTCATCACGTCAATTTAGCATCAACCTGGCACTCATTATCCGTTAAGGGCGTCAAGCGTTTCTATATGTAGAGAGGCAGTTTTTTATGATTAGACTTGGTACATTGATAAAAAAATCTGCCTGGTTTTTCTATTTTTGCTGCATGTAAAAAGGTGGATAACAGAAAGCATCTGCAATGAAGACTACATCACATGCCACAAATTGCCAGGGAACTACACAGGATAAACAAACAAATATGATAAAAGACAAACGAAAACAATAATAGGACCTCGGGACAGCCGGACTTGGCATCGGCACTAGCAAAAGCCAACGGTAGGGTTAAACCGGTTTATGGGTATCCAAACCACCCCTTAACCTGTCCCGTTTCCCTACAGTGTAATAAACATACGAATAAAACCCAATACAGGTAGATTCCATGTCCACAATCTTGAAAGGAGAAAACATGACAATACGTAATTTTGAAAGATGGGTCAAGGGGTGAAACATAAGATAACATGTAGCAGACGACATTAGGTTAAATCAGTTTATACAAAATCAAGTATGACGATCCCGAACTTATAAAATTTGACAAATATTGAGGCTTTCCCATTGACTTCCTTTCATAGGTTGCAGGTATTATCATATTAACTATATATATTGCCTTGTAAATTGTACATATCAATGACATGCTGTAGCTGAATGTTCAAGTTTAAGGTGAGGCATTAAAAACCCTTACTAAAGGTATATCTATCTATTTTTGTCTATGAGTAGGTGTATTCTAAACTGTGTACTGAACCAGATTATCATTTCCCAATCTTGTTTTCAATGATCTTATGTCTCAGAAAATTTCAATTCTTAATGCAAGATATTCTGTAATTAAAAAAGAAATTTAAGGATATGGACTTAATATACATGGCCTTAAAATCCCTACAAATACATAGGAAGAATATGCAAATAACTTACCTCATAGTAAGTTGAAGACAGCCCCTAGCACCTGGTTGAGCGAAACTCACTTACTAGATGTTAAACAATGCCACACCCATGTTTCATTTGGCCCTGGATAAGGATCGTAAACGATCATATTGTTATAGGTATACTCAACTTAATAAAAACAGTTAACCAATATTTTATGTCACATAAAATGTAAATACGTTACCTAGTGGTGTTGTAGTTTCTTGTATATATTCAAGTTTGACAATTTGATTGGCAGGAGGTGCGTTGTGTAAACGTGAAATTATACCATCTACTAACTCTTGTGAATTCAATGGGAATATTGCAACATGATCTCCTGGACTGTAGTTCATATCTGCCGAGTTTCCTTCCAGATCAATTTTAGCCAGAAAAGTTTCACGGCTGCAACAATTTGTGAAAAATTATTGATACTAAAAAGAACAGTATCAGCCTTTGTTAAAATATTCAACAGATTTTTATCATACAAAGTGCAACTGATATCATTTAATTGAAACACGGTGCATATAGGTTTGCCAAATTAAACCATTGGATGCTTATGACACACAAACTCAACCAAGATAATTTCTAGCTCGACAACTATATTAACAACGGGTTTTTCGTCGCTTTATAATTGATTTTTAGGTTGAAGGAGTGGTTAGCCTTCAGAACTCATTCTCATTCATAATTAAATAAAACGTTGACGATAAAAAAAAGGTTTTAAGATTATATTAATTATTGTATTAAGATTATAAACGTGTGCCATTGAATTATCCATCCAATATATGTTTTTGCCAATAAAGCATTATAAAAAAAATTAAAAAAGGTTTTGAAATATGCGCATATGTAGAAATTAAATTCACAGTTACTTAGATATTTTGTTGTTTACAACGGCAGTAGAATACCTAATTAACAAAAAATATTGTTATTTATTACAAAACCAAACCGGGGACTTGACAAAAATGAGAATACATAAAGACGTGATACAGCAATAATAAAGCACGGAAATAAAAATAAACCATTTAGAACCGACGCACTTGTATAGTTGAACCCAATAAAAAACGAGAGTGAGATTAGGTGCTCCAGAAGGGTAGGCTTGTTCTGCTCCACTAATGGTTACAGTCACACTATCAGTGAGTCAATCCAGGTAATGTCAGATCATTGATGTGTCGTTAAATGAAATTTTATGAAAACAGTCGTTACCATTTCATTTCGTGTTAACAAAGAGTAAATAACGGGCCGTATATAACACATAAACCAGAAAATATTTTTATATCATAGTTATTAACTATTAATAAGGTTTATAATGAAGACTGGCACCCTTAAATATGATGTTAGGGGCATTATCGTTCATTACATGTCGTCAATAGTTTTTTTCCTATGTATACATTGTATAATTTCTTTTCATAATTCTTACACTTGCCTTTGCTCCTTTCGAAACTTTAGTCTTGTGATAATTGTAATATGAAAATTTGGAAATGTGAGGAATAAGGGAACACTTCGAAATGTAAAAAACATTAAATGGGCATTACATATACTGAAAGAAGTATGACAAAATGATTTATCCAATCGAGTTTTGAATATTACAGACAATACAGATCCATTAAAAGCAAATAGAAAAACGAAGTTAGTAATGTTAGAAATTACCCAACATAATTGTAAATGATTTATGTAGTTATGCAGTAAATGATTATGAATAGACAATTTGATTTTTTTTAGAATCGCACGAGTATGCAACTATATGGAAACGTGACGACATAGAGGACAAAATGTTATGAAGCTGTGTTTAAAATTTCCGACGGAGTCACGTGAGATGGACACGTTTGTAATATAGAATAAACAAACTTAGTCTCGCGTATTATCTATTTGGCTGCATAAAGACATATACATATGTACGCATGGCTATTTTTCATAACAAATTCAACATTTACCTTGAATCAGGGGACTGCAATTGAATCCGTTCCGATAAACTACAGGACAAGACGTTTTTACTATGCATCTTACTAAGTGCTGAAATAAATGAGAGGAATAAATGTAATTTAAAAAGGAAAACTAAGACTAATGAATTAATATATTACTGACTCAACAAACCTTATAAAATGATAATTTTGTTTTAAATGAATTAAAATCGCTGAACTACTGTAAGGTGAAATAAAAAATAACAAATAAGTTATAGATAGGTGAGAGAAAAGGGAAGGACTAAAAATGTAACAAAGGGCATGCATAAAACACATTAAATGAACCTGCCACAGTTTAAATCGGATTTAAGCAGACATCAGATCAACTTAAAAGAGTCAAGAAAAGCTAATATACCACCTGATTTTTAGAAGGTACAAATGTAGTATTATATATCTTGTCCAATAATTATAGATAAAAAGCGGCGCACTATGTTTTTAATGAAATAACCTACCTTCACATATAGAGGGTTGCATTTCTCCCGTTGCAGGTGTTAATCTGAATTTTTCCGGTGACCATGTGAAATCTGTCTTCGAGAGAGCACCTGTTGCATCCTTAAAGCTCTCTTCATCACCAACACAGAATGTATCACATGCAGCCTAGAAAAGTTAAAATTGTATAGCATTTTCGTTTGATTTCCTTCAAACCACATAGTACTTCCAAAGGAAAAAAAGTCTGAATAGAGCAGTTTTACAATGATAAAGCATGCTTAATAGATGTTGATTAAAACTAAATATTTGTCGGAACATCTTTCTTCTACTGAACTTACCTTTTGGAAAAGTATTAAAACATTCTAATTTTCTGCACATTGTACATTTGTACTACTCTCTCACTTGATAGATTAAAGTAAGTTCTTAATTAATTATTAAGTAGTATTCCAGCTAAGAGTCAGGCAGTTGGCGGCCCAAAAGAAATTCAGATTCTGTATTGTTGGCTTAGTTGTATTCATTTTGTCATAAAAACACATCCCAATTTTGCCATTCGAACATGTGTTAGGTCTCGAGATAACTTTAGACTGGTTATATATAGAAAAAATGGCAGGAAATTTTCCCCGAACTACATCGCTGATTTCTAAAAAGGGAAAAATTACACAGAACTTTTATCTTTCAAAATGAAGCTTTCTTGGTTAGTTTTATGAAAACCAAACATCAAAAATTTGCTTTTCTTCCTTAATGTGCCACAACACCAATGCACTTTGCCTGTTTCTTCGATGGACTGGTACTTAAGTCTTTTTATAAAATAGTGTAAAGGAAGATATGACTTACTGGAGGTAATGGGTGTGCTTACTGTGTTAAGAAAAACCACAGATTCCATTGAAAAGTAAGAAGAGCGATGCTTAATTTTTAATTGACAGTATAAAGGAATTTTTCAGTAGACGATTATGATGTCTTCTGTAAAGTCTTACTGACATGTTCTGGTCCTTTTATTCTTATATGAAACCAGCCTTATACAAAAAGAAAGCCAATGAACTAACACAATCTATAATTTTAGTGCTGGTTATATATATTAATTTGGAGTTTTTTACCTTATAAACTAAAAATTAACGAAGCCAATCGTTTATTCAATAAATACAGCAATTTTCCTACTTTCGCGATCAAAACAATCCGCGAAAATTTCCCCTGCGCGAATAGTTTTGTTTTGAAATTTACTATGTAAAAGCAATGTCATTGTCGAATATAAAAGAAATGTCCACAAAAATTTTATCCAAGCGAAACAAAATCGCAAAAATGTCAACTTTTACAGAACTGCAATATTGAATTTGTTCTTCAATTTCTATTTTCTCCTTTTGCCTCTTTGTCCCGTATTTTTAGCAGGTGACTTGTAATCGTTTTCAACATACCGGTCCTTTTTAATCATCCGCCCTCACAATTACATCACAAAAACTTAACTGTGGAAGTACTTTTATTCATGGACAAAAATTTTCATGTTTTTCATAAATATCACTATTTCGTGCGTACTATAATTCATGGTTTCGAATATTTTACGCATTTAAAGTCTAGAGAAAAATGTAATTCGAAGCAAACTTAATTTTGTGGTCTAAGCAAACAACGAAATCCAGGAAAATTGGAACCCGACGTACAATTGTACATGTACTTTCACAGTATCACAGATACCTACTCTAAACACGTCTTTTGCCCAGTTTCGAAACGCTTCTTCTTGACCACAAAGTTCATCACCTTCTCCCATCTTATAAATTCTTTCACCACCAAGACTGTTCATCATATTGTCCAAATAATGAGCAAAGGCACAAAAATTCGGATATGCTCTTGAACCTAATCCAAATACAGAATAACGAACATTTCCAAGTGGACCCACTTCCTCTAGTATCTTATCTTCAACTTCTTCTTTTTCATCTGATTCACTTTTAGTACTCATTTTAAAATACTGTGTTGACAGTCCTTCTCCACTATAAAAACATAAACATTTTAATATAACGAAATACCGAGGTTACTATTAATTTGGATTTTGTATATGCGCACTTCGACAACTTATGAGACATAAGTATTCAAATAAAACATTTCGAAATCCATATACCGCAATATGTGTAAAATCTATTACATAACAAATTACCAATAGAGTCTAAACAGTTAAGCCAAATCAGCTAGGGACAAAGCTGTGCAAAAGGGAGATACTCCTTAGATTTGAACAAAAGTTTGTTAAATTTATCAAGAATTGTTTTACATGGTTACTTTGACATAATGTATGTAATACAAGACTAAGCAAACACAACGTATAAACAGACAAATGTTCAATAAACGAATAGCAAAAATACCGAAGTCACTGTGCATTTGTTTCTGCATATGCGCATTTCGACAACTTATGTCTCTTCAAACGTTTCTGAAACAATTTGTCGAAATGCGAATATGCAGAAACTAAATTAACAGTTACTTCGATTTTTAGGTTATTTTCTGTTGCTGTTATTAGTGTAACTGCACTAACACACATCAAGGAGTACTAAAATGTTTAATTTAAAGAAAAATATAAGTGTACAAAGAGAGGTACAAACGGCTATCAATCCTTGAACTGTTTTCAAAATTAAAAAAAAACTTGATAATTTTACAGTAAATGCTTTAGATTCAAATAAATGTTGCGAGTTCGTTATTATTACAATCCTTTGGGGTTTTTTTTGTTTTTTGTTCGTTTTTTTTTAGGGTGGTTTTGTTTTTTTTTCTCCTCAATGACAAAGAAATGTACATTTTTCTCGCATACACCAAACTAGATGCTACTTAAATATGCAGTAGAATACAAAGTACATTGTTTAAAATTTGACAATGTCACAGTACTTGTCGAAATTGCATCCTTAATGTGGATGGACAGTAACAGTCACATTCATGAGATTGTGTAGGTACAATTGAAGAACCAACCCCACAAATTTGAAATTTGAAATAAAAGGTATTGGTCACCATGCTTGTTTTTGCTAGAATTCAGACCAAAGTTTGATCCCTTTTTAGCCATTTTTCACAAAATTTACATAGAATGCGCGTGGAAAATATGGATACCAATGTTTAAGCTTATTAGAAATAAACATTTATCCCATGATAAATTCATATAATTCATTGAATAGATAGTTTATGACATAATCTTTTTGTTAGAAATGTCACCATGCTTTTAAAGGATATATTTTATAAAGTGTCAAAATTAAACATTATTTTCGGGAAAGGGGAGCTAGTTCACGGCAAAGCTGGCCTAATATGACGTTTCAAATCTGTCATATAATTATGACGTCACAAAGGAAAAGCCGTCAAATCACTCTTCCGGTCCGAAAATAAAATCTACCCCGTATCCGACTGATTATTTTTCAAATGTTGCGCAACAGTGTACCTAAAATAAAATATATCAACTTACTTTTTTGTACTTCTAAGACTATTTAAATCGTGCAAACTTTTTGCAAACACCTGCAAGACAAATCGAATATGAGTTGTTATTTTCTTGTTAATTCTTTATTTTTTCAAATTCACCTATATTTTCATAAGGTACATATAGATTTATATGACAAAATCACTTAAATTAAAAATAATTACAAAAAAGGAAACGAAATAATGAGTCTTAGTTCTCTACATGCAATGATCTTAATGGGAACTAATCATTATAGGAGTAATCGCATGAAACGATTCTGTACATTTTACTCTTTTATAGTAAAACATTTTTACAAAAGAAAGTGAATGCACTCCCAGTTCCAGTCCATTTCCTTTGTAGTGCATTTACTCAAAAATTCAAAAAACATCTCAACATTTAATCATAAATAGTTACTCCTCTTGTATTCAATTTTTCAAAATGTCCCATTTTCTTTCCATTTTTTCTGCAATTTCAAGGGATTTGTAAAAAGTAAGAGACAATTTTTCTACACTACAGACTTTTTGTAAATGTTTCCTTGCTCCTATAAAAGAGGGTTTCATACCAGTCATTTTACAAATATATAGATAGTACTTAATGAGAATAATCAGATAATTAATGAAATCATAATATCAGTTGTTTTTATTTAAACGTAACAAAGCCATATTTGGATAACTGGAAAGAATTACGAAACCTACGTTCTTTTTATTATTCTAAAAAAAAACAACTTCTGAATAAAATTAAGCCTTCAGCTGGGGACACTGGTGATTTTGTCAGGCAACGGATGACAGTGATTGTAAGAAAACTTTGCCAGTTTCCTTAAAGTTTGTTGACAATCCTGCATCTATGGCCAGAATAAACATGGATGTAGCATTGAATTCCGCTCAAACCGGTGCTAGGGGCCGTCTTGAACTTACTTAGAGGTATGGGCAAGGCTCATTCTTGAAGGCCTCATGGTGACTTCAAGATGAAGAACAACAATAAAAGCGTTGTTCCATTGCTTTTAACCATGTATTTATAGAGACTTTGTCTCATGTGCATTTACTCCATATCCCTTCATTGCTTATTTAAGTTACGTCAATCATGACATCAATATTTTAGAAAGCCATTTTTGTTTTAAAAAGTTAATTCAACTGTTAAAAGACTTGATTTTTCTGTTCATTTATTTTTGTCGATACTTGTGCTATTCGGATTGTAAAACACAAACCTCTCCGTTTTCTGGAGGATCACCATTACCGAATGTACTCGACACAAATAATACTAATGCTTCATGTTCAAGATGTATGGCGTCGTATTCCTCCATATCCATTACCTTGAAAGCATTGATCAAAGATAAGTCTTATCTTCATAAAAAAAATTACAACATTTTCAATGCATTGCAATCAATGAAAAAAAAATCAAAATAGTAGTGAACGTAAAGAATTAGTTGTCTTAATTTTATGTCTTTCTGGATTAGCCGCGTAAAAATGGTAAACAACATAGCCTACAAGCACCGTTAATATTTTGAGGAATAATTATAGTTATAAAAACTACCAAGAAAATTTATAAGAAAGTTCAAATAGTATTTAAAAATTTGGATTATATTTGAAAAAATCGATATATCTTTTTCACCGTCGATACTTGAAAACAAATCAAAAAGCGAATCTATGACTATTTATTGGTAACACACAGTTCATTTTTGAAAAAGAGAGAAAAATGTTTTGTTTTTCCTCTGAATTTATACGATAATAACAATGAAATCTAAATCAAAATCAGTATAAGTCCTTAATATTAAGCTTTATAATCAAGTCTTAATTCTTTTGAATACAAAGATATTCTACGTCAATACTTGTAAGCGAAAAAAATAGTTAAACTTTGTGTTATTTTAGATAAACATTTACAGACAAAAATATATAATTAATGATGAGCCATTTTTTATCTAAAGAAATACCTTTGCATCAAATGTGTGCTTGAATATCTCGCAAAGAGTTTTAGCAAATCTTTCTGATTTTCCAGTTTCAGTAGCATACAGTATGGTACATTTTACCCTATTTGATAAGGCCTTTACCATTAACTTAGCACTAAACTTCACAGCTCTGTTCAAAGAAAACAAACATTAGTTATTCAACAGAAATTTTATGTAGTTTAACAATTTTCTAACATAATGCATCACAATAAAAACCAAAATACCTTTATATTTTAAGGACACATCAGTTCCATTCATCTCATATACCTAAACGTCACCGATAGCATCTAAAATTTTCAACCATAAAGGTGTAAGTCTAAACCACCCGATTGTTTATGTTTAAATTCACCTTACATATAAAGTCCTCGTCGTCGAGACTTAATATCATCGAAAACCCGTCTCTCCGTGATATCCTTGCAAAGGGACTACAATTCAGCGAACCACGATCCATCAACTGAGAAAAAAAATTAAACTCCTTGTGGATGCTGTAGAGGACTACGCCAGTGAGAACTAAAACATCGTCCATTTTCCAAAATACCGATGTTACCAGATACTTGTCCTCCATTCATAACAAATATGTTGTTAATCCGGCAGCTAAGGCCCCTAATAATAAGATTTTCATATGTAATAATCATTACCTCGAATATCAAAAGAAATAACTAGGCATTGGAAACACCCAGGTCAATCCAACCTACACAGCTAACCCTCTGTTTAAGGAGGACATGTTACAGAACCATAAATATGTTTTGCTTTCCTTTGAGATTTCAACCAAAGATGAAGACAACGGTCTTCCTTCCCTGCAGTGGCTACCAAAATTACACAAATGTCCATACAAACAACGGTATATGGTCAATGAAAGGATATGGAGTAAATGTACATGAGACAAAGTCTCTACAAATACATGGTAAAGACAAGCAAAGGAACAACGCTTTTATTGTTGTTCTTCATCTTGAAGTCACCATGAGGCCTTCAACAATGAGCTTTGCTCATACCTCATAGCAAGTTCAAGACGGCCCCCTAGCACCGATTTGAGCGGAATTCTTTGCAAATAGTCGAACAACGCTGCATCCATGTCTTTTCTGGTCATGGTGCGAAATTGTCAACAAACATGAATCTAACTGGCAAAGTGCTCTTATAATCACTATGAAAGTTGCCCGACAAAAGCACTGGTGTCTTAAGCTAGAGGACGATTACAACATATAGACAAACACAGGGAACTCATCAAGTCGATTGTAAAAAAACTTGGCATTATAAAGTTAAGAGATGTGAGCACTTTAAACAGATGGTCAGAATTACATTTCAAAGATTACAAAAATTAATGACAAAATTTGAAAGTATGATAGTAAATCCATATGAGAAATTCTATCACGAATAAGTAAACAATAACTGAAATATATAATTCTAATGCACTTATGTTTGTAACGCTAATTTTGATTGGATGGCGTCAGAATTTTAAGGGGGTAAAATCCACGATTTACCGTCGGAACCAATAGCAACGTATTGGCGCAGACGCAAACAAAACTTCCTGTCATTTAAAATTCGATTTTGAATGTTTTTTCGGATTTGCATCAGAATAGAGATAAACAAACTGTATTTTTGGATCTTCAGGGGTAAATCTTAAGATTTACCCCCTCAGATCCTAAAATACAGTATGGTTATCTCTTAAAGAGCATACATCTCTCGCACGGGGATCTGCAAAATGTTCTACAAAACCTTTTTCTAAGCTGTTTACATCAATCTTGACAGCAGTAAAAGAGGGTCTTCAAAAAATACTGTGATAAAAAATGGTGTAAATGAAATGTGGAAATAAAAAAAAAGATCTGCTTGACATCCTAAAATCAAGATCATTATCACATTGTACCAGCATTAAAACTTTTGATTTCTCAACACTTTATATACAATTCCTCATGAAAAACTGAAATCTCGGATGAAAGATGTAATTCATAATTGTTTCTCCCTAAGAACGGCGAACGAATATATAAGTACATTATTATAGACAGGGAACAAGCATACTTTGTAAAGAAAGTGAGAACCGAACCGTCAGTCTGTAAAGAACAATCCAAGGACAATAGCAACGTCGGAAAAACAAAGAAACGAAGACATAATATGAGCACGGCACAGAAAAGAAAATGAAGACACGCACATATACAAAAAATGAACAACACGGACTCAATAAAAACCATAGGTGAGATCAGGTGCACCGGTAGAGTAAGCATCTCCTGCTTCTTATATGACACCCGCCGTGTTGAACATGTCAACTCCGGTAGTAAAGTCAAATCCGGTAGAGGTAAAACAAACTTTATTGGCAAAGAGAAAGATCTGTAAAATACGACTCAGAATAAGAGAAAAAAATATTCACGATCTCGGGGATCTCTGTGGGATGTCTGTTTCACGGGTGACAACAGATCTTTCCCTTTATAACTAAAGTTTGTTTTTCCTCTACCGGATTTGACATGTTCAACACGGTGGGTGTCTTATAAGAAGCAGGAAATGCTTGTTCTTCCAGTGCACTTGATCTCGCCCATGGTTTTTTGAGTCCGTGTTGTTCATCTGTATGTGTGTCCTCGTTTTTGTTTTTTGCCCCTTGCTCATGTGGTGTCCTTATTTCTTGCATTTTGGGGTTTCCGATGTTGCCATTGTCCATGAATTGTGCGTTCTTTTGACTGACAATTCGGTTCTCACTTACTTTAATATGAAATGTAGGTTTGTAGTTGTATACAAATAATACATACAAGATCTTTAGGCATTCCGTTTTTATGAATGATTAATAATGGTACGAAATTATACTTATCTTAAGAATGCTAAAATGATGACACGTAATATCTTACGGACCAACTTACGAAAAAAAGAAAAATCAGATATATTTGGAACGGAACCTTTGTAATATTTTCAAAGTTGTTAATACATCAGCTGAAAATTTTGTAAAATAAATCAAACCTTTATTCCAAAAACTGTTAAAGAGTTTAGGTTCCAGATGTTAAAAACCCGCTTCTTTCACTTGCTCAAAAACGCAAAAACAATAAATATAAAAAAAATAACAAAATACCGAAGTTACTGCAAATTTATTCTCTGCAGATGCGCATTTCGACAACTAATGTTTCATCATTGCAGATCAAATTAAAACATTTGGAAGTACATTAACCGAAAAATACATGATCTTTAAGGTGATAGAGAATAAATAAACAAATAAATTGACTACAACACAATTTAACAGATTATGATATCTACCTTGCTAGTTCCTTAAAGCCAAATTTCCTCCTTCTTTTTTCAACAGTCTTTCCCTTTTCTCTATCCTTTTTCCAAACATAGGTTCTCCATACTTCATCCTTGAAGAGTTACAAATATGCATTTCGGATTTAAATACAGAAACGGTTATCAGTACTTTAGTGTGAGGTTAAAACATTCAGAATTGTTGCTGCATTTGTGTTACCTACACTTACACTTAGCAATGAATGAGTAAGTCATCATAAAAATCAATGTTTCGAAGCAAACACTACTTCCTCTACCGGATTTGACATGTTCAACACGGCGGGTGTCTTATAAAAAGCAGGAGATGCTAACTCTACCGGTGCACCTGATCCCACCCATGTTTTTTTTATTGGGTATGTGTTGTTCATCTTTGTGTGTGTGCGTCTTCATTTTTCTTTTCTGTGTCGTACCCATGTTGTGTCTGTGTTTTTTTCTATTTTTTTGTTTCTGATGTTGCCATTGTCCTTGGATGGTTTGGTTCTCAATTACTTGACATACAGCGTGTTCAGTAAAATACATTTTCAATGTACAACAAAAATTATCCTTATGCCGAATTGCCTATTTATGCGAAACCTTAGAAAAATAAAGTAAATTAAATATAACTTATGTACCTGATATTCATAGGACGGTTTCAGTTTATACAGTAACATCTCCTGATGAAATACGGGTGTAATACTACTACTCAGGGGAGGTACAACCCACACCCAGTCGGCTGGACAACCACCTCTTTGTTTACTCTCATTTTCCATAAATTTCATGAACGATTCAGATGCTGCATGATGGTCCATTATTGTTACACCAGCAGCCTGGGAGTACAAAAAAATGTATAATGCACTTAAATTATCACAAAAATATATGTTTATATACTCGCTTCTGTAATAACTCGCTTCATAATTCACGTGTCAATTTTTCTTTGAAAAATATTTTTAATAATAGAAAAAATGATGATAATTTTTTATGACGTATAGTTACTTTTATGAATATTGCATATACTGTTTTACAACTACATAGAAAATATTTATACCCTATAAGCGTTCTTGACAGTTCCAATTTGCATACCACCACTCCAAGATATTCTGACAGAAGCCAAACACTATGTTGTTGCATTTATAAGACGAAAAAAGATTTACAAGCATCAAAAAACGGTTAAATTAATCTTTATATCAATAACGCTTTCTTAACCAATTTGAACTTTAAATTTCACAGTTAAACTGTTTTCTTCAATGTAAAAAATGGATAACAGGAAACACCTACAATGGCTGCAAATTATAATTACATGCCACAATCTGCTATGGAACTACACATGAAGAACACGAATAAGAAAAAAGACAAACGTAGACAACGATAGGAACTAGGGACAGCTAGACTTGGTACCGGCACCAGCAAAAGCCAGCGGTAGTGTTAAACCGGCTTATGGGTACCCAAACCTCCCCTTTATCTGTCCCGTTTCCCTATAATTTAGTACACATACGAATAAAACCCAATACAGGTAGACTACTAACCCCATGACCACAATATGACCATCACCAAAGTGTATTGAATTTGAAGGCATTTGGTTTACAAAATTGGGGAGTTGAGCTTTTCCATGTTTTCTCATTTTTAGACATATACAGCAGTCTCCACAACTCTATAAATGAATAAAGCATTTGGAGTCTCTTATTCGTATCTTGGTTTTATTAAAATAGTCAAATTGAAAGTTTAATAAGAATAAAAATTGTCTAATCCCCACACAGAATTTTATGATTGCAGTGAAGTTAAAGAACTGAATGCATGGTCGAATCCAAAGATTTTGTAAAGGTATTACAAAGATCTTGATGTGTAAAGGTATTACAATAGTATTCTTTTGGCATTTGATCTCTTATAAATGTGCTGCAAGTAGACGCTCGTCCAGATCACCTCAACTCTTATTTTAAAAAGTGGTTGCATTACACATTCGTGCAGATAAATATTGAAAGTTAAAAAGGCCTACACCAAAAGGTTACAAACTTAACGCAAAGATCTTCAAGACAAAATCATTACATAGTAACCTAGACAATACCATTTCATGCTCTATGCTATGTCCAGTGGTATACATTTGTTTTACATTGTTTGTTTATGTAGCTTTCTATTTTCAAAATATTTTTCCTATCCATCGTTTTATTTCATCATCGAAATGCGCATATGCAGAAACTAAATTCACTGTAACCTCGGTATTTTGTTATTTAATGATACCATAATTGATGCTGGAAAATAGTTTATATTAGTTTTTTTTTTTCAATGAGTGAAAACACACAATTCATCAACTGTTTTATTGTTGTGATATCTTCTCATTTCTATCTAATTTCCATAACAATAAAACCTACTAAAAATGTCTAAATTCACAATATCCATATTTCATTATTTTCTGTTGTTATCGATTTTGTTTGGTTTCTTACTTACTCATAGGGCTATTTACAGATGTATGTGCTTATTTAACACCAAAAAACAAATATGGTTTGACTTTTATTACCTGATAACTGTGAAGAACTGCAATATTAGTTTCTACAGCAACTCTGTCTCGCCATAATGAGGAATTCTTTCTAGTATCAAATCCTAATTTTTCTGCAATTTTCTGTAATTGAAATTAATGTTATGGTCAATATATAAAACCACGTGCGCGTTTTCTAATCGAATGTATCCGAATGACATTTAGATATTAAAAAAAGTTAATATGGTTGATTGCTTTCCTGTTTTCCGTAATTTGTGCTGTATCCTAACTAGCTAATAACTAATAAGACGTTAATCTTGTTACTCATTCGGCACGCCCTTTACGTAATTGCAATAAGGGCTTTCTAAATCGAAACATGATATATCTTCTGATATCGCAGTTAGTGGGAAGTTGTTATCAGCATTGTTAAATGGAATAAAATTGCTTTTTTTACGTATTTCAGATAATAAGTATACACAATTTGGATGTTCATATAGGTAATATCAGCCTATTTTTGCTTTACGGCGCAAAGCCTAGCAGTCATATCTAGTCCATTTTTTTCTTTGATGACTTTTTACATTTGTTAGACTACGTATTTTTATGGAGGTACTTTAGGTCTTCTATTATTTGTTGACTTTTTCGTTATCCTTTTCAACCATTACTTTAATTTAATAGATGTTTGTGCATAGTTTAGCCAATTAGCGAAGGTAGAATAAAAACAAAACGAAACATGGCAATCTTATTGAAGCAGAAATTCAAAATGAAAATGATCATATTCATTTGCCCAAATATGTATTCGAAGTAAATGAGAAAATGCGGGTGTTTGTGTAAAATCAAAACTTACTTCTATCAAATTTAATCTGTGAGTGTCCAGAAAATCTCTAGAAGCTATTTCAGTTCCCATATACCAACCATTGAAAGGGCATGCTGTAAATTCTAAGCCACCACAATCAAACAACATTCCAGACACAGCAGGCAATGCATACCATTTTAGACCTAGCTCTGCAAAGCTTGGGAATCTGAAAAAAATGTATATTCTTTGTATTTCTAAAAATCATTGAATTTGATGTATTCCTTTGCTTAAATAGTTTTTCTAACCCGTGTGGTTGACTGAAAGTAAAAATAAAGATCTTTCAAATCTTGCACATTTCTATTGCTATTGGGCACATGCAGCAACTAAGTTTATACATGTAGTTACTTCGGTATTTAGTTAATGCACATGAGACAAATAGATGGTAAAACAAAGCAAAGAAGCAACGTTGGAGGTCGCGTTTTTCAACAGACCATCGGGATTCCCATGGGAACTAACTGCGCGCCGCTTTTAGCTGATCTCTTTCTTTTCTCGTATGAGGCCAAGTTTTTACAAGGACTAACACAGAAGAAACAAAAACGTTTAGCCCAGTCCTTTAATTTGAGCTTCCGCTACATAGACGATGTACTTTCTCTTGATAATCCAAAATTCAAGGAATATTTACACCAAATCTATCCCAATGAGCTTGAAATTAAAGAGACTACTGACACACCTACTTCAGCTTCGTACTTAGATCTGTTTATATACATTGATGAAGATGGACGTTTGAAATCTAAACTATATGACAAACGTGATGATTTTAACTTCCCAATTGTGAATTTTCCCTTTCTTAGCAGCAATATACCTACCTCTCCAGCCTACGGAGAGTACATTTCACAGTTGATTCGTTACTGTCGCGCATGTAGTTTACACAGCGATTTTTTTAGAGCAAAAGCACTGTCCCAAAAGTTGCTTAGTCAAGGATTTGTTCAGCCTTTGTTGCTTTCATCCCTTCAGAAATTTTATGGCCGTCACCATGATATCATTGACAGATATGACATGTCTGTGTCCCAAATGAAAACGGACATTTTCAGCTAGATTTCACGTCTTCACGGATTTGACATAACCGGTTTTGACTCAACCCTGGCTTGACTCATTGATAGAGTGACGGGTGCCGCTAGCAGAGCAGGATATGCTTACCCTTCCGGAGCACCTGGTGTCACTCTCGGTTTTTATGGGAGTTCACACTATCAGCGGTTTTAGTTTTTTATGTTGTCTTGTGTATCATACTGTAACATTTTAGTTTTGTCTTCGTCGGTGATGTTCGTGCTACTGATTTGTCCTGCTTAATGTTTGAATACTCCACTGTCTTACTAAAGCTTTTTCAAATTTTTACCTTGGTACTGTTTGAGGAATAGAGAAGTAACAAGTACCCTGGATTTTTATTGGTTTTGTCTAAGGGTTAGAAAATGGCAATTCCACTCAGCTACATATCAGAAAATTTCAAAATAATATATACCTCACTGATCGTGTGACGGGTGTCGCTAGTGGAGCAGGACATGCTTACCCTTCCGGAGCACCTGATGTCACTCCCGGTTTTCATGGGAGTTCACACTATGAGTGCCTTAGTTTTTAATGTCGTTTTTTATTTCCGTGCTTGTAGCTGTCTCACGTCCTTGTTTTGTCTTTGTTTTTCTCTGTTGCCGTTTTTGCCATGTCTTCGAACTTTGATTTTTGTAGTCTTCGCTTCTCTTGTTCCTTCGGTATTCTACTGCCGTTGTTTTATTGTTGTATTGTATTTTACGAAAGGATCTGGAGTAAATGAACATGAGACCATAACACATGTGTTAACTCAAATTGCAATAATTTTAATTAGCTGTATGGCCATTGCGGAAATTAATTCCTAATCAGCAGCACTAGAACCTAAATATAGGAAATCCATAACTTCAAAAAAATTTTAAAATGCATAAAACCAAACGAAATCCGAATAATCAGTAATATCAAATATAGCTAAGGATAAAACTACGATGGAGTGAGTGTATGGACAAAAAGATCCTTCCTGTTCAGGATTAATTTATAGCAGGTTTAAATACAACATAAGATTTATGCTTACTTTGGATGCTTTATGGTTACTTCTAGTATAAGTTCTTGTGGAACTTCAAACATTTCTGGATCCATACCATTGGCTTGTAGAATTAATGGTAAAATATCAAACATGCCATACTTTGGTTTCCATCCCATCTTTATGCATAGCTGTTATATATTAAATACAATGACAAGGATATGGAGTAAATGCACATAAGACAATGTCTCTTCAAATACATGGTAGAGCCTAGCAATGGAGCTTTGCTGTTCGTATTGAAACCACCATAACAGCATCAATAATGATCATACATCATAAGTTCAAGACGAATTTTCACATATTTTGAAATCTGGGTTAAAAACTAAACTAAACTTTGAGTTGTTATTACTCCCCTTTGGGTCGTTGTCTCTTTGACACATTCCCCGTTTCCCTTCTTTTTTCTATTATATGCACAGAAAAGTTCCATTTGCTGAATTTGGGACAAAGAATTTCGTCTAAAATCTTAGTTAAATCTATAAAACAGACCGTTTGTCCTGGTTCTTAGATAAAATCCTTATAATATCATGCATATTAAGGAAAGTGGTAAAAAGAGATTATTCCTTCTTAGTTATAAATGACAATCAAAAGTAAAGAAAACCCGTTCAGAACCAAAGTACTCACATTGGTGAAATCTACAGAAGCTGGGTCACCAATCACAGAACCATCGGGCTGTTTGTATCCAGCATAGAGGATAAGTTGTGCATTCCACACTCTGTAGTCATGTTTGCTGTCTGTACGAGGAGGAAACACAGTTATTGCCGATCTGTAAATATATTAATGTTAATTTCGTGATTTAAGGTTTGTTAAAAAAAATTGTTCAGATCGCTAGAACTTTGTTTACTGTGTATCCCACTGCTATCTAAACGTACTATTGAAATGGTTGGTGTCTACATTATAAAATAAATAGCAGTTTGCCAGGACTATAATTACTTAATTTGTTTTTAATTACTTTTCGTTCTGTCATTATTTTTTCGATTCATACGTATTTTTAGTTAAAACATAGTACAAATGTAGTTTACTTCAAAACCCCCCAAAAAATCAAAATTTGTAAAAAAAATCTTATCGTTTGCCAGAAGGCTACGAGGAGGTAAGAAGGAAGGTTTTTGATCACGAAATCTCTAGGAAATAGCTTTCAAGTCCCGAAATTCCATGAAAGTGTGTTTTATTTCAAAAACATAACAATACAAATCTGTATATTAATCCCGTTGAAAAAATGTCTGATACCAATTTCAAAAGAAGTGTCCTATTTTGTTGAATTGGTGTCACGTGGTTTTGTATATTTCTTAAGAGTTGTAGGAGTTTTCTGTTATTATGGTCGAGACGACATATTGTTTTTGTCTTTTTATTCTTTTTGTTAATAAATTTAGGAATGGATTTCAGGTGCTTATAAAAGATCAGTTTTCATTTGAATTAGATGATGAATTAAAGATGCATTGCCTGAACGTTGGACCTGGTACTGAAAATAGGTCACTAATACATTTAATAATTTAATGTTTTTTTACATATAAAAGGATTGCCTTTTTATTACACCTAATTAGGAAAATAATTTTACTAGGACATTTTTTTCAAAATGCAGGGGGATACTTTCATTTAACAGGCCTCAGATGTCCAATAAATTACCGGGGAACCTATTAAAATCCTAAAATATATTTGCTCCAAATTATATATTAAATAATAGTTGCTTAATTTTTGGATCTCCTGATTTATCTTACGATCAAAATGCGAGAGTTTGTGTTGCAGTACAAAACTATTATCATTAAGAGTAAACGATTTACACCTTGACACACCACAATTAATTATCAGTTATATTTTCTATTGTCATATGATGTTTAGATTTTTGTTTTCTTTTGTTGATTTTTTTATTTTATTTTCTTTCTAATATAACAGTCAAAGTTACAGATGTCGTTTTATGTATCAATATTTTTCGTACTGTAACGAGCTTTTATGTTGTATATAATGAGGAAACAGATTTACATATGCATGTTAGCTTGTTTCTGAATCCTTTTCTGTTTATGCTCTGTATGAATTATATATATGTATGAATGCTTGGAATAAAAAAGATAACAGGAAACACCTACAATGCCCGAAAAACATAGCCACATGCCAGAAAGTAAATAGGAATTGCACAAGAAAAAACCCACAATAAAAATACAAAAGACAAACATAAACAACGATAGGAACTCGGGACAGCCGGACTTTGTACCGGCACTAGCAAAATCCAGTGGTAGGGTTAAACCGGTTTATGGGTACCCAAACCTTATATGAATAAAAATAAGTTTATACTAAAATATAAACGAAAACAATGTAGCCTAAAGTCGGTAAATGTAAACATTTTATTAGGACATGGGAAAAGTATATTTCTCGTGTCAATAAATGCCTGCTTTAACCTCAGTGGTAGGCTATTTTTGTATTATAATGAAAGTTTGTACATGTTATGCTCATTTTTGCTTTGGTGTCCGTTTTCCGATGTATCCATATGAAACATACGATGAGGATTATATAGATTGGTTAATTGGGAGAGAGATGCACTGTAAATAGTCGGATTTACAATTGAAAATGTGTATGTGCACTCAAATATTTCTCCTGCATTCAATAAATCAACCCTTTAACATTAATTATGCTTAAAATAAAACATTGATTTATTTTTGAATATTCCAGATAATGCTCAATTTCACACTAACCTTCATTGAGTTTTAAAACACATCGATTTTTCTACGTGCAATTACTTTTTACACAATGACTAATTAAGTTTAAATTATTTGTTTTTATTAGCTCATATGAAATATCGAAATTATACATTAAATGGGTTTTCAGAATAAAATAATTTTCCATAGCAATATTTGTTCATTTCACACATGGTTTCAAAATACCTTAATCGCCTGTAGCATTTACATAATGCAACTAATTTTGTCATACAGGGCGTATTTTTCTGCAACATTCTATGTTTCACGAATATAATAAACTCATAAATATTGCAAGATTCTATACATCATGGGAAAATGTTATTTAGTAATGGATAGCAAGATTGAGTGGTTCCTTTAAATGATACCCTAGGGTCCGAATGCATAAAGGGTATTTTGACTTAAAATCCGATTTTCTAGCAGTTGCTTAAATTAAAAATAGAAATATTAATACATTTAAATCTGAAGTTTTATGTTTATTTCATATTTTGTAAATTAGATTGAATTTTAAAAAAGCCGATGGATTTCATTATATATACACAAAGACAAACTTTCTGTTATCAACGCATGATCATTTGTAAACATTTTTGGACCTAAAAATGAAATGTATTCCTTATAACCGTATCATTTGTGTAAGCGAGTTCATTTTTATAACGTTTTATTATATAAATATGTATTGACTTTGATGTTTTTGTTGTTTGATGAGAAGCGATCTTAAGACAAGTGGCCAGGTCTATGCATATTATTTTTGTGATTCTTAGAATAATGTTGTATATTATTATCACTTGTGATATTATCATTATTGCGCGCATTTTAATTCAAAAAATGAAATGATAAAGAGCAAATGTACATGAGACAAAGTCTATATCAATACATGGTAACACAATGTATAAAGTTTATATTAAAAAATCAGCTTTTTTAATATTGAAAGTTGATCAAATCTTTGAAAATATAGTAAATATGAAAACGGCGAAGGATTTGAATTGTAGGTTTCCGGATTTCGTCTATTTGATCAACTGCATTAAATAATTGAAATACAGATTTATTTTCTTTATATCAAAACATGAATTTCTGATATTAATAAATGATAAATGATAAATCATATTTATTTTTTAATATTATACAAATGATATTTCAATATTTAATAAATAAGCTTATTTTCTGTTGAAATACTTTTATTAATAGACATCAATTTTTGTGGTTTTCATAAATATCACTATTTCATGGGACTTTAAATTCCTGTTTTCGATTTCTATTTATATACCTCTGAAGGAAAAATGCATTTCGTCGCAAACTTAATTTCATGGTTTGAGCGAACCACGAAATCCACGAAAATTGGAACCCCACGAACAATTGTGCTTTGACAGTACTGAAAATATTTTTTGATATTGAAAATCAATATTTATATAAAAAGGTACAGAATAAATTCCCAAAAGGCTTGCCTTATATTTGTCTTGAATTTTCAGTAGATTTTACAAATATACATACATTGTACACGTATATCAAATCTTACATTTGCTTCTCTGTAGAAATAATTAAATACGGTAAATTTCAATTTCAAATCAGTTCATGTTATGGATCTATCTTCTCAGCTAGTTTGTTTTAAGAAGCCAGTAAGGAAAGTTTTCTAATCAAAAGCTGTATGTTTTTCCATATATATCGCAATCTAGGTGAATATAAACCCAGACATAAATTAGGTTTTAAATGTATATGATATCGAGGAAGGGTTAATGAAATGAATCTTATCATGCATTTTGTGTGCTTTATTTTTTGGTTCAAAACAGAGGGAATTCAAAAACAGATGAGTTGAATTAACTCGGATGCAAACCAAGAGTAGAATAAGAATACGTATGTCGTCAAGATTTTTTTGTATCTTTTTAGCGACATGAATACTTATGTCGCCATGCTTTTTTTAATTTTTTTTAGTGCCACGAGTTTGTCCCTCGATTTGGTTGAGATTCTGGCAATCCTCGACAGCATTTCGGTAAACCACTTCAAAGCTTGACATGAAAGGTATACCATTGGCACAACGCACTTGTATTTCGGTTTCCTTTTGTTCAATAATCTGGCAATATCAATTTCGATGAATGAAAGCCCTTTATCAAGCCATCTTTATTGTTTGGTATATTGCACCTGTGCACAATGTTAATGTCTATATAAATATATATTTTGCAAACGTCTTCTTGTGGTTCTGCTGACAACAAAGTTGCTGAAAGTCATTCTAAAATTACAAATTACATCAGTTTTTTAATCTATATCAAATATTAATTCTCACTTGATATTCAGTACATCTTTGGCCAAAGGGTATAGATGTAAGAATCAGAATACGGTGACAATACGTAACTGGATTTTTAAATAATATAGAATTAGAAAAGCAAAGAGTGTTTTACCTGATATTTCCTTTGTTTGTGCCATATTTAATGTGGTTACATATCGCCTCAAACATTCCACGTGCAGTTGTTATATGCCTTGCATCAAAGACCTGCCAATTATAAGTAAAACTGCAGCAACTATAATCAATATTACATGGTGGCCTTTAAGGAGGCCTTAATTGCATTCCTTGTGTTTGATTCAAAATATTATTTAAATAAAGTTGGACAGTGTTGTTTGATTATTTATCACCTTAATCCGGGGTAATTTCTGTATGGACAACATAGCGGATATGTTCAGTCTAAGGATAGATCATATTGTCATATGACAATAATTGTATTTTATGAAGTCAACAATGGTTATATTTTCCCTGTACAAGGAGGAAAATAAAAAGCATTTTTGTAACAAAAATAATCTGAAAAAACGAAAGAAAATATCAAAGCTGTCAGAATCGATAGAAAAGAAAATACTTCAATGGCGCTAAAGCAATATCAAAGTCTAAGAACAGACTGAGTTCGGACGACAAATTTGTCCCCACAGAGTTTTATGACATTTTTTCAACTTCGTATAAGTTATTTAAGAATTAGACTCAAGGTCTAGTTGTCGCACTCAGAAGTATCGACCAACGACATAGGAAAAATTATAAAAACTGGAATGGAACTGCCTAATACTTTTGCAGGATGTCATTACATGTACAACAAGAATATTGAGTAAATGAGCATGAGACAAAGTCTCTACAAATACATGATGAAACCCAGCAATGGAACAACGCTTTTATTGTTGTTCTTTACCTTGAAGTCACCAATGAACTATGTCCTCTTAGGAATGAAATTAAATCGAATACAAGCATAATGTCTCTTCCATTCTCTCAACAAACATTTTGCATAAAATGCATGTTTAGTTTTGGACTTACGTGACACGGTAAGTCTAGGCAACTGAATATTTGACAGACTTCAATGGTCTAGTGAATATCACCTCTGACAAACATGATTGGAATTTTCCGAATATGTACAAACAATTTAAGGTGTAGTAACCTAAACTTCAATCTGTCTGATGATTTCGAGACAGGAATTATAATAGAATTGAGAAATTAAAATTATAGACTGTATATAGTCAGTAGATGTACAGATTGTAATGGATAGTTTCTGGATACATATATGTATGATGTTACTGATATTAAAACTCAGAATAACGCCAACTTCAGCCATCAACGGATGAAAGACAATATTATTCACACATTTCTTCATGAAGAATTATCAGTATACCGAAACTAGAGGCTCACAGACCGATCCTGTATCGTTCACCTGTCAAATGCTTAACTGAAGATTATGAAAGTGATGTTCCAATGTTTAAATATGTTATGCACTTGCAGTCATGTTTTTATCGTAAATGGATGAAATAAGTAATTTTCTTAATGGATGTTCCAATAATAATTCCTGTAAATTTTGGTTGAATTTGCTTCAGCGGTTTACGAGGAGATGATCAAAATATGCATTTCTCATAGGATTGATGATGTTAAATTATGGTCCGCGCTGGCAGAAATAATTTTTGTCGAATCCAAACAAAATCAGCAAATTTCTTTCAAAGGTTTCAGAGAAGATAATGAAAAATACATAGAAAAAAATGAAAGGATATGAAGTGAATGTACATGTGACAAAAATGCACACGATACATAGAATGTATGTTTCTCCAATGGGGTCTAATGTTTAACTAGGTGTCGCACTTGTCGCCATGTTTTTGTCCGATCCCAAAAAACGAGTAATCTTTGTAAAAGACCTCCATTACCTCACTCCTGTAATGTTTGATTGAATTTGCTTCGGGGCTTTCAGAAAAAATTATCAAAATACGACTTTTCCACACGCCAAATGTCAAACCATCTTCTGTGCTAGCAGTTTTTCTTTGATGAGCAAGTTTTGTTAACGATCTTCCCTAAATCAGTCCAGTACAATTAAGTTAAAATTACCTTAATAGTTTCAGAACAGATAATAAAATGAATGATTCTTTTAAAAAATGGTCCAGTTTTTAAATATTTTCTAACCTTGTATTTTATCAGATCGAAATGAAATGAATAGTCTTTGTAAAGGACATTCCATATGCCACTCCTTTACACTTTAGTTGAATTTGCTTCAGTGGATTCAAAGCAAATGATCAATATATGAATTTTCCAATCGGCCAATGTTCATGAACCGTACAAGAGGTCATCTTTTTTTAGGATTTGTATAAAATTAGTTTCATGTGTATCTTTATGAAGGCCATTCATAACCTCGGTATTTTGTTATTCACTTCATCATTCCAGTTCAAGTTAGTTCAATTCCAGTCCAAGCTAGTTCAATTCCAGTTCAAGTTAGTTCAATTCCAGTTCAAGTTAGTTTAATTCAATAATTTCAGAGGAGATGATGAAAAAATGTTTTTTTCCCGCAGGGTACCATGTTTAACTAAGTTTTTCGTTGGTGGTTAAGATTTAATTAGATCGGAACAATGATTGTAAATGAACTGTCATAGTTTTACATGATTCCTGTAAAGTTTTGTTGAATTTCTTTCAGAGGTTTCAGAGGAGAAGATGAAAATTGGAAAAGCAAACGCGATGGACGGCTGATGCAGGAGGCCAAGTGATGGAAATAATTCACAATGACTCTATGAATTATAAATCATAAAAGATTAAGATCCGAGCTTCAAGTTGTTGGTGTCATGTACAATGTAGCGTGAAAATATTGACTGTAATGAATATTAATTAAAATATAAGACCCCTTCCAAATAAATTGTCAAAGTAAAGTCTAGATAAAGCTTTAATGGTTTCAGATCAGATAATGTTTTCCAAAACAATTCCAGTGCTAAGTTGTCCGCTGGCAGCAATGTTTTTGTCCTATCGGAAAGAAAATATCAATTATTGTAGAAAACCTTCAATACAACATTAAGCTGTTTCAGAACAGATGATCAAAATGTGATTTTCCGATTAGGTCTAATGTTGAACTAAGTTCTGTGCATTCCATGGCGGCAAGTATTTTGTCGGATCAGAAAAAAATGAAAATGTTTTGTAAAGTAACTTCCATAGAACATTCTTGTAAAGTGTAGTTGATTTTGCTTAAGCAATTTTACCGCAGACGATCAAAAAATGATTTTTTCTAAAGGGTCCAATGTCAAACTAAGTTCTGCACTGGCAGCTATGTTTTTGTTATATCTGAAAAAGATAAGCAGTTTCCATACAACAATCCTGAAAAATATAGTTGAAATTCTCCAACAGTTTCAGGGGAAACGATAACAATTTTAAAGGATAACGATCGGAAGACAGACGCCAAGTGATGGGTCAGGTAAGCTGAAAAGCAGCGACAATAGCAAAATGGGTTACTGCAATAGGTCACAGTGGAGGAAACAAGATTATTGTTACCAATAAGGAATCAAGTATAAGTCATTCAACCACTTTACCTGTAGTTTTGACCACTGTATTCTACCAATACATCTAGGCGCATTCCTCCATGCCAACTTTGCTCCATATGTAAGCTCACTTGATGTTAACTCATATGTTCCAGTTTTTTCAATAGAGTTGAAAACGTCATTGAGCCTTGTTTGATGAGCAGGGGTATTATTTCTGTTAACAGAATATGTTGTCTTATTATTTAAGCATTCGTTGAGAGATTTAAGTTTATAACAATCGACGTTCAACGAAGTTTTGGGAGACTTATTGTTTTTACCCGTGTTTCTTCCGCCTCAATATTTGTCCGACCATTTTTTCCGATACTAATGATCCAGTCTTTACCAAACTTCACAGCAAGATGGATCCTATCCCGAAAAGTGCAATCAGGTCTTTGAATTTTCTAAATGGCACTGGTTGCCGTGGAAGCAGAAGCAAATGCGGGAAAATTGAGAGTGCTCAGAATTTGCTAAAACTTTAAAGAAAGGTTACCATGTATATGGAAGATTGTTATATGGTCTTCAAGACCTCAAAATGTTGCCATGGAAATGGAAAAAGGGCGGGAAAATTGCAAGTGCTTAGAATTGAATAAAACTTAAAAGAATGGTTGCCTCTTATGTGTGGATGTTATTTTTAACCCTGATTTTTTATTTTGGAGTTCGTTTTGTATCAGCTTCCTGACACAATTATAATTTTTTTTTAAATGAGTTAATGATCAAAACAGCAAATCTGCAGTTGAAAAAAAATTCTAGACAGCATCAAAGGTTAGAATGGGCAGACAATCTGTATTAAGATACATTGATTTTAATTGATATTCAAAAAAAATATAAAATTTTTATTCAGATATATTTTATTCATGAGCATACTCTAGCTTTTCATCTTGTATGTAAAACAGAAACGGATACAGAAATATCTTATAGATGAATCAGTAAAACGGAATATTTACTATTTCACTAAGTACTCCTTGACCCTTTGTTTTCCGTATTGCAAATATGTTGATTTTACTTACAACAATTGATTGTTCGACAATATTTACCCACTCCAACCATTCAGAATATTAAATTATCACTTATACATGTACATTTAATTGAAGCGATGAAGTATTACTGACTATACATATTTTTTGCTCTCCTGGTTTTATAACTAACAAGGCATACATCGTTGACATTCATAGTTTAAATATGGCGCCATATGGCGGCCATTAACACAAGCTGTAAACTCCCTATAGTAGTTTGTTATTATTGATACAAGACCTTTTAATGCTAGTGAAGTACTGATCGATGAAGTCCTTTGCGTGAACAATCAATTCTTCTTTTGGTCTACAAGTTCCTGGCTGTCTGGTAAACACACTTGTACCCATAAGTGAACCAAGACAACTTTTATTGCTGCATGGAACATTCTGTAACAAGTAGAAGTGAATGTTAGGGCGAAATGTACATGTACCTGTTTTGTTAATCAAATAAAAATAGATAAAATGTTAAGATGTTAAAGACGATTTAAGGTGACTAAATTGGGCTAATAACCGAACAACGTCAAGAACCAAAATCCAAAGGCAAAATTACAAAGTAGGTGTAAATCCACACAAATATTGTCGAGCGCGATGGTCATGAGTTGAACGTCCATTTCAAAAGAAATATTGGTTTAAACCGTTTTTGTTCAGTGCCAAATCTCCCCCTCCAAGACGGTAATGTCCAGTAGAAACTCAACAGCAACTGCTGCTCGTAGACAGTGAAAAAAAATTATATCCCAGTACTAATTTAAAAAAAATAATTCTTGAATCACAGCTCGGCCGAAACAAAAAATATTTAGACAAGGGATTAATATCTATTTGGTAACTTTTTCAATGATTGCATGATACGATTTGTTTTAAGCCTTCATTAATAAGGCGGTCACGTGGATAATTATACCGGGTTTTGTTCTGTTTTGGTGAATTCATAATGAAGAAAATTAAAAATTCAATTCAAACTTGCGATTGAAAGAGTGCCTTAAATTAAAAACAAAATGTATTTAATTTTCTGTTTATTGATATTATAATCATTTTTGTCAATAAGACGCCTTGAAAAAAGCTACGCAGCTTTAAATGTTAAAAGTTACTTTCTAATATCTCTGTTTGATAACTAAAAAGAACATATGTAACTTTTACAAGTGTCTGTAGTGTTTGTATTGACCAAAATGTATTAATTCCAGGTGAGAAAATTTAGTTCATGTACAGCTTCCACAAAACAAAAGCTTTTGTTTTTTACTTAATTTCTAAGAAGACTATGCCTTTAACTACTATGTCATGTATTATCTACGTGATACAGTGGATCTTAACTGCCTTCTATTAGAAAGCTCGATTCGGGAAAAATGGGAATTAAATAACGCGAAGGGATGTCGGACATGATGTGGAAACAACTGAAAAAAAGTATTTGTCAAATTTTCCGCATGTGAGTGAAAAAAATAGCTTCATTTTGGGAGAGATTTAAGATAAATTGAGAAAATGTAATGAAAGTGAATAACCCATTGAAAAACTTTATACAGATCCACATTACAAGTTTCTCTGTCAAAAAAAACTATGAAAATATATAATCTAAAATGCAAGACTTATCACAGGCTGAAATTTTGATTCCGTATGTCCTGTATCAGTTATCAATAACATATCAATTTTTTAATTCATTTTTTTTCTGTTTTTTTTCCTCATTTTTTTCCGATTCGAGATTCAATTTAAGAAATAGTCATTATGTACTACTTTTCTTGTACTGTCTGTTTTTATAAGTTTCTGAAGAATTTGATGTTGAATTTACAATATCGAAATCAACATATACATATTACGTAATTTACTCTGATCATTAATGGTATAATTTTTGTTGCTTTTTTTAATTCTTTTTAGAAAAGATATGGAATATTTTTGCTCAATATAAAGACACTAGCATGTATGATTGTTGAAATTTTTAATAAAGCGTAAATATATTTTTAAAATGTTTTTACAAACCATTTCACAGATTATTTCCTCGTTTAAATTATATTTTGAATTATTAAAAGAATAGTTGTGTAAACCAATAATGATCAATATTGATAAATATATGTCTTACCTCTATGGATTTGGAATGTAGTGTATCCGTAAATACCAGTTTACTGTCGGCTACATTTTTTAGTTTAACATATCTTTTTTGCTGAGCTGGAGAATTTTGAGCCATGCCGTCTTTCCTCTGCGTTGAAGGACTACGTATTATTCCTTTAGAGTCCCGTCTCTCAGAAACATTCTCTGCACCATTAACCAACCCATTACTTATAACGCTTAATTGCGTATGACACTCACTAGAAGAATTTTTTTCTAGACTGTCATTAACAGTTTTATTATTTATGTCTTGGGTTGGGTTATTAATAGTTTTTAACGAGTTATTATTATTACTGTTGACTTTCATTCCACCTAGATTTTGTTCTACATTGCCTATAAGTGGTCCGCCATTGATTTTGGCTGATGTTGGCTGTTTGGGGTTTTCAGCCTCGGTCTGAGATTCAGCATCACTCTGGATTTTAACATTACTCCCGAGGTTCACAGGACAAACAAAACAGGTTTGATCTGTATCATTTTCACATTTTTCATCGTTTTTGTGCCTATTGCCTTTCACATCACAACTGCGGCTTTGCCTGACTGGATTTCGTCCGGATGGAGACAAAGATCTGCCGAATGTTCGCCTTAGACGTGAAACAAATGAATCATTTGTCGGAACCGGTTTTGTGATCCTTACAGTATTTGGAGATCCATTCGGAAGGAATGTAGTATGTAGGTAAGAAATATAACCCTCTGGTGCTTTCAGTAAAAGTGAAACTGGTGTTTCGGCTGGTAAAGATTTTAGTAACTCTACACATTTATCATAAAGCAAGTCAGTCAGATCTGTGTCATTGACACGCATTATAATATCACCGATCCTAATCAAGCCACACTTTTCTGCCATCCCACCTGACACAATAGCAGAAATAACCACGTGGGGCGTTTCTTGGCGAGATTGAATAAGGAATCCAAGTCCGGTGTCATGTTTCTTAATGATTTTTACGCGAATTAGATTTGAGTTGTCCGTTTCCATTTTTTATTTCATTGGCTTTACAACGACTCCCGCTGAAGGGTGAATATTGATATTTCAATTTCCTAGTTTGTCTACTCTGAAAAAAAGAAAATGTCAAAACATTACTTTAATAGTATTTAGTTTTATTCTTTAATTATTGTTCTTTGCTGTCATTCATTTTTGGTGTATAAAAGATAATTGAACATGGCAACCAGCTAGTCGTGTTTAGACACGATAGTAAGGGATTATCCTTCTTTTGTTACAGCGTCTTCAGAATTCTTATACATCTGTGTACGTTCAAACTGTCACGACCGCAATTTAAAGAGTTTTAATGCACCATTTTCTAAAATGAAAAAAAAATGAAATGTACAAAATTTCGGCTAATCATTTGAAACACATTCACAGAAAACATCTAACATGTATCCAACGTTCTCGCTTATGAAGTTTGCTTGTTCTTATTTATTGGCCATAATAAATATAGCAAGCTCAATGCAACCATGTCCAGACCATTATATTTGTTCAAATTTCATACTATTGTGTTATTAACTCTCTGTTTCTTTATTGGCCCTGTATAGATTCGGTGTTAGCTGTATTGATCCCGAGACCCTGATCGAGCAGATCGAGAATCTTTACCGGTCAATACAGAAACAGACAGTTCATAATAGTATATTACTTTTATTAAATAATCCGACTTTTTTTCTTTTAGCACTTAAACATGCACATTTTTTGTTGTTAGTTTTGTGAAAATGGTGTGTTCTGTTTCCGGTAATCATTACAGTTTACTCCCCCTTGTTTGTGGACCCATGATTTGCCAAATAAAAAAAATATGTATTCTGTATGGTGAAATTTAATAGGTATGAAAGTTGTTCTTTAGAACCGTTGCGTTTCTTGTAGTTTCACTTTCTATTGTTGACATCAACTTCCTCCCAGCTTTGTAGTTTACTTCACGTAATTGTGCCTTTGGATCCATTGTTAATTGTGTTCTGAATAAATAACAAAATACCGAAGTTATACAGAAGAGTTAGGCCTACAGATATTTGATCATATTTGGTTTTACTTTACCGATTTTTTTTTTTTCGGGTCTCCCCTTGGAGTCGGGATAAAAAGAGCTCGTCGTGTTTCATGATTTTACACGCAACTATTGTTGTTAAATATTCCTAGATATATGTTATACTTTAAAAAAAATTATTTTGATTTTGCACATTGGAGTAGATTCACTGAATGGAATTATTATATGGAGAAATGAAGTAACAACTATCGTGAAAACAATTTTCTATAAATAACCGCTCTCCAGTGGAAACCATCAACCCTGTATTGGCCCCGGACAATTCGCCTGAATTTGCCCTAGCCAAAAAGCTGTATTACTATCTAGTGCTAAGCCATCAGTATGAAACATGCCGTGTTTGCCATATAAGATTGATTTTTATCATATACTGGGCAAAAAAGGTTAAAGATCATATTTATTTATGTATCTTTATTTTGTTTAGTGTATACATTACGCGTTATGAAAATTTTCTGCAATTTTCAACTTTTCAAAATTTGTCATTTTTGAGATTCAAAAATCACGTGTTTTGCCAAAAAAATCATGGTTTTGACATTCTGATCGAATTGTTTAATCTTTTGACTGTCTACAGATTTAAAATTACTGACAATTGGCAAAGAAATTGGTATTCACATTAGGGAACCCATTTATCCAATACAAGAATTTCCACTTTTGTTTGGGTCATTTTCAAAATTTGGAAGGTTACAGTGCTCGGGTTAAACATTTTGACCAAATCATCAAAACATGACAATAATGGAAGAAGAGGCTTCATTGCATCGGTTGCTGACAAAAATTTGATTTGTTTTTAAAGGCGGTTAAAGTTTTTGGGGTTAACATGCAAATTTAACAAATTTATGTTTTCCAAGAAGGATTGACCAAATGAAATGTTGACCCAATAGACTTTTTTAAGTGTCTAACCTGAAAATCTTTAAAACATCAGGCACGGGGTGTCACGACTTATTGGTTTGTGTATGACTTAGTCAAATTAAACTGCGTTGAAAACCTTAATATATTTGTAATGGAAATGAATAACTTTTGATCCTGAACCTTTTTTTGCTGAGTATATTTTTTAATAATGAGGATTACGGTGAAGGACGAAAGAAGACAAACCATATTCTTAATCACAAAGGGCTCAAATTTTAAAACGAAACAGCATATTTAACATATTCAAGATATTAAAATATATTATCATCATTTTTATTCTGAATAAGTTTCTTTTTCGCATAAAAACTATCAGACCTTGTATCCTTTAGTCGATATAATGACGTGAAAGTTTAAAACTGACGTCATCGAAGGGCTGAAGGATGTAATATTTTGTTATTTTGATTTTGAGTGGAGCCAAAGTAAAAACCCCAAAATTTGTGTAGACAAAACTTCAGTGATCAAAAATCTGTGTAATTTCTTTGGTACCGCGTTCATACAAATATGTCTTTTATTGAGGTCACATAGAAATACCAGCAATAAAATTGATTAGAGCTCAAAATTTTACTTATCTATCTTGTAGTTTGAATTGCCTTTGGCGGATCAGTCGGTGCTTGCAATGTTAACCTATCAGTGTAAATAAATAACAAAATACCGAAGTTACTGTGAATTTCGTTTTCTAGACAGCTAATATCTCTTCAATGCAGATTAAATCAAAGCATGTGTAAAAGTGTGACTACACATCAATGAGAAATTAATATATATATATACATATAAGTTAAAATTAATTAACTGAAATAGATATCGGTTAAAAGCTTAAAAATTAGCATACAACATGTGTAAATTAACATTTACAAAAACAAGTTAACAAAAACAAAAAACAACAACAAAATATATTTCAGTATGGACAAATTGTGAAGGATTAATGTCGCTGGTTAGGATACTACAGAATTTATCAACGAACATGTACAAAATTTAACTATGAGAAGACTGGTAATTTATAAGCTCTTCGTGACCCTGAAAGTATTAATGTTATCTACTGACCAAACTACCCATTTGAGTTTTTATTATTCAGCGTAAATTTAAGGCACAAGTTACAAAATATGTGAAAAAAATAATGCCTGGAACACAATTTTCTGGAACCACTCCCGTCTTAGTGAAATCTGCTAATTTTAAAAACAAAAGAAAAAAGAAACTGCATGCTATGCGATAACTTCGTCTTTATTCCATTATTTATATATATGCAGTTAGTTATTCAATTGCCCATTTCTACATTATATAAACAATATTTGGCAATAAAATACTATGTCCGACAATTGTATTAACTTGTTATGGCCTTCATTCAAACAGTTACATAATAGTTATTCTTTTTACAGCTGTAAGAATCCACTTGAACCTTTTTCAAGTTTAATATTCACAGTGGGGAAATTTGCAGACACTAGATACATATATATTGTGGTTAAGCATGTGATTTATACTACAAGGTATTAATGATCAACATTCCCAAAAGGAACATTCAATTATATTATCACCATCGATTTTGAAACCATTTATTATTCGATTGCTTCGTATAAAAGTGTACATTTACGTATTACTCAATAGGAAACAAAATACATACGAGAAAGTCATGAGTCGGTTTCTGGAGTATTGTAGGATGATTTAAATGGTGATTATTTGATTACCAGTAATATATTTGTGTCGCCTGCGTTCACGCAGTGGTGACATATAGGGATGACTATTCGTCGTCTTGCGTCCGTCGTCGTCCGTCGTCTTCTGGCGTTGGCGTCACAAAAAAATTCTGTCACATTTTTCTCAGGAACCACATATCCCAGCCTTCTGCAATTTGGCATCGAGTATCAGTATGGTGATCTATACCGTGTTACAGAGCTAAGGATCTCTCCCATGCCATCTTCCTGTTTGACGGAACTTGGAATATTTTTTGCTCATCAGGGTCACAAAAAATTCTGTCACAGTTTTCTCAGGAATCACATATGCAAGCCTTCTGAAATTTATCATGGAGTATCAGTATGGGGACCTATAGGCAAACCTATTAGGTAAACCTAAGGCAAAACCAATTAAAATCTATGTACATGGTACTTCTCTAACCAAGACCAAAGAGGATTTTGAAATCAATATATTTATTTCTTTGTAAACAGACAGCAAAATCTGTATAACAAACATCATTGACAAAGGCAAACTAAAAATAAGGGTATGATATAAAAAAAAAACTCAAAAAACACTTTCTGTCAACTGCAATGGCCCCGACTTAGAAAGGTATTTCAAAAGAAATATTCGGTTTTGTGGCGCGCTAAACCTCCCTTCCATTGCGGTAGTGTCAGGTAGCAACTATACAGTAATTGATATTGAAAGGTCGTAGAAAGTTAAAAGAATTGATCATCACAGTATTAAGTAACAAAAGAATCTTAAAATTTTTCCGAAAGGGACTGATATCTATTGAAATTTTTTGAAGCCTTGTCTAATAAGGCGATGACACAGAGTTCTATGTCTAATGAGAAAGTATGTATTATTTGTGCTACCTCTTGCGTAACGAATCTGCTGTGAAATAAACACTCCGTAAGCAGAAGCTGGGATATTACTGTCTATGTTAGGGAAATTGATAATTTTGAAATTAAAATCGTCACTTTCGGCTTAAATTTTAGTACTGAGATTTAGTATTTATTAATCGTTAATTCTTACTCGATTCTCTAAAAAACAGTCATCTTGTTTGCTCGAGAGTGTTGCATCTGCTTGAACAACATGCAAATTTAAAAAATTTTGGTCAAACGTCACCGAACCAAACCATGACCTGATCTCTTTTGCAAAATAAATGTTTTCAAGAATTTTTTTTATGTAAAACACATTATTTATATTATTTTTACAAAACTGAACCATGTCGTGCAGATTATAGGAATACCACTAAACAAAAAAACTGAAATTGTAAACGTTCATGTAAAAGTGCCGATATTTATTTTCACTTCTGTTTGTTTAGTACAAATGCACAGCCAACTGCAATCGTCATCAAATATTCCCAACATCTTGGAACAATTGGAATGCGAGAAATATATCGACTGGACTACTAGGGTAAAACTGAACAACAATTTAGTATGGCAGGAATATAATGTATTCATGGATTCGGATGAATTGAATATATACTACGATACGTAATTCTGGAAACAATTTTGTATTTCGCAATTTAAAGTTTTAATTTTAGTCTATTAATGTTTTCAACGCCAAAACGCATTTGCTTATTCTAGTATGATTAACTGATGTATGGTTTAAATTGTTATGTCAATAATTGGGACTTTTCATCAGGTTAACAATTTGCCATTTTAAAAGGTAAAAAACAATGTCTCATTTCGAGATCCACTTTAATTCAAAATCAACGTGGACAATGACTTAGCGCGGTCAGACCGCCGATCTTGATTTTTAATCGTTATTTGAAAAAAAGGCACAAATTAAAGACAACTGATTAATCTTAAGCCAACATGTTAATAACGGATGTAAGACACCTATTTTGAGTATTAAAGGCCATGTCAAATATACTATTAAACAGCTAATCAGTTAATTGCTTGCATATTAATATTTTAATAACAATATGTTGATCAACTTGAAATCAAGACAAAAATTAATTTTCTAAATAACTTTAGGAAAAAATTCAGTTGACTAAGAGAATATTTCCAATCTGGCATCGTTTAGATCCCTTGAAAATGGCAAAACGCCTCTTATCCCTATACGTTCATTTGAAATATTTCATTTTCGGCTTCATGGCCTTTTCAAAAAGCAATTAGGTTGTCCTTTTTTAATTTTTTTTTCTGATCCAGATTTGGCAATCTTTTTCAAAAATTATTCTTTATTCAAAAAAGTTAGGGCCATTAAACATCTTAAATACAATCTTTTTCAGAAATTATTCTTTATTTAAAAAATTAAGGGCCATTAAACATCTTAAATACAAATTAAACACTTTACTAATTACATGTAAGTTAATAAAATGTCAAAAAATTTCATAGAAGAAAAATAATTGTCATATATACCTTTTAAATAGATGTAAATGTTTGAGAATTAAAAGAGAAGCACTTACTGTCTTCAACGAAAACGAAATTTATTGTATCCCGTAGAGCAGTAATTGTAAGTTATATTTTACCTAAGTTACCAGACTGAATCAATTACCAAGAACCAAATTTGTAAAATTTCACCATATGTTTTACTGTATCGTAATTTTATACTTTTTTAAATAATATTTGTAATTGGATATAACACACCGACACTTGTTTGCGTAAAGTGGATATTGTTTTCCAATCCTCTGTCAATACAGACATGCTTTGACAGAAAGAAGGAATGACACGCCTTACCATGTTAACCCACGAAAATTTAGATAACGCTGAAAGCAACAAATGTGTATCATTGGCAGACTATATGTCCAATAATAATGAAGAAATGATTATTAGTATTAATAACATGAAAAATGTGTCTTATATATTATTCATTTAGATATTATTTTAGTTATCCTATTTAAGTTGTAAATAAACTTTGTAAGACCCATAAAGGCAAGATGGATAATCAAAATTACTATACGTAATGATTCGTAAACTAGCTTCTTGCCTGTTCACTCCGCTTTCATTATAATTTTGCATAGCTTAAGATGTGGTTGGTAAGAGTCCAAGAAATAACTGGTCATTGAGAGTATCAGGAAATTTATCAAAAAGCATTGTTGCTAAAATCAATTTCAAGAAAGTGCTTGTCTTTAAGAGATTCAGAAAATTTATCAAAATTGAATCGGTTTTTTTTAAATCTACCTCTTGAGGTCTAAAAAAAGTTTGTTTACCACCACAACGAGGCCCACGACAGAATCTATGATCATTATGATCACTTTGTCTCGCCTTTGCGATATTCGTCTCAGGCAAGACAAAAATGGTGATCAAATACCACATTAAAAGGGAATCATTCACTGGAATATTACTTATATGAGCGCATAATCATTTCGGAAATATCAGTTTTGTTACTTGCAAGCGAGATATCTTTCTAAGAAGTTGAAGATATATCTGATCAGTAAAATTCTAAAAATATCGTTTACTTCGAAATCTCTAAATATAAAAAATAAGTACTGAACGCAAAGCTCACTAATATATACCTCCCGCAACTCCATTTGACTCCAGAACAAAAAGATCAATGACAAAAAAGTCAAGTTAAATCAAATTTTGAAATAGCTGGTGCACAATTACATTCTGAGTATTCTGTGAATGTTTCACTGAATTTCCTCAAAGGACCTAGGAGGGATTGCCACAAAATGTGTACCTCTTTGGCAGATACAATAACGAACGGACAACATCCCCATAGGCTTACTCATTAATATCACACTTGAATATTAGGTAGATTAAATTTGTGAGATTAAAAAGCAAAAAAAAAAAATCCCTTCATAAGTTGTCACCGACAGATATTCTTGTTTTTCAGATATATTAATTATTACATTCATCGTTTTAGCGGTAGTGCATATCTGATCTTGCTGTCTGTCCGTCCATTCATGATATGAGTATGTACACTTTATTGCGTCAACTCCTCCTAGACCACTTTGTGAAATTCACAGAAACGTTCACTGATTTTTTATTTTTGATGATTTTTGTTTAATTTCTGAAATCAAAAGGGGTAGCGGGGATATACCAGTATATTAGTGCTTCTAGTTTATTTCAGTATCACAAATACCGTATTAGTGAAAACAATTCATCTTTGCATTCGTCTCAGTCAAAGCTTTCAGAATTCAAACTTAACATTGTGCACACATTTGTGTTAAGAGTGATTATTTTTTAAATCATAATTTAGCTTTGCAAACACTACACTTTGTACATGTGGGAAGTAGAATTAACTAATCTTTTTTTTCTTTGCTGACTAATTCATAAAAATTAGGCAAGATTGCATTTCACATTCACAAAATTTACACCAGTATGTAGTTTTACAATAGTGTAAAATTTCACAAATTTATATAAAGTATTTTCGCTATGCATTTTCATGATTTAATGTGAAGTTTGTACAATTTAGAAAGCAAATTATAAAAAAGGACCAAATGGATGTACAAATTAAAAGTATTCATTAGATCTAAGAATTTGTGAAAAAAAATATAAATAAAAAAATAATAATAAAGTGTTTATTCAATATCATTTTTCGGTCAAACTTTTTTAGTCAAACTAATGGCAAATTACGAAAAAATGGATTATTTTTTTTCAAAAATAAACTCAGGATTTAAGAATGCTTTTGTAGTGAATATTGTGTCAGAATTTTGTTGATATTGAGTAAGATTTCAGAAAGTTATTGAAGTTCAAAAAACGAAATGTTGACGACGACGCCGACGACGGAATCTATGGTCGCTACATTGTATGTCTCGCATTGCTATATTCGTCGCAGACGAGAGAACAAAATAGATAGCTACTGGGTTGGTGAATACCCTCGGGGACTAACAATCCACAAGCAGAGGCATAGGCCCAATGGTAATAAATAAGAAAATACCGAAGTTACTGTGAATTAAGTTTCTGCGTATGCACATTTCGACACTGTTATGTCTCTTCAGCGCAGATCAAATTAAAAAAAATGGAAATATATATAAAGTTGTAAAAGATTTACCTCTTGGTGTCTTCTTCCATTTTGTCCATATTTAAAACCTTTGCTTTGCATTAATTAAGAGAACCTCTGATACCATTGCTATCAATCTTTTTTCATCGAAATTTGAATTTTTGTCACCTTTTAAACATATATTGATCTATTTAGTTACGGATGATTGTTAGCCCATCTGTCTTTTTCCGGATGTTATGTATTAATTTGTTAGTATCTATGTTTAATTGTGTATTTTTTGTATTTTAATACATAACAAAATACCAAAGTTACTCTAAATTTAATTTCTGCATACGGCCATTTGGACAACTGATAATAAAATAAAAACAGAAAACACCTACAATGGCCGAAAAAACACAATCAAATGCAACAATGTCAAAGGAACTGCACAAGACAAAAACCAACAAATAAAAGACAAAAGACAAACGTACACAACGTACACAACGAAAGGAACTCGGGACAGCCGGGTAAAGGCAATAGCAAAAGCCAGCGGTAGAGTTAAACCGGTTTAAGAGTACCCAAACCTCCTTCTTTGAGTTTATGGTCTGCCAAAAGTTAAGATTTTATCTGCACTGAAGAGACATAAGTTGCCGAAACATTGGTATTTAATTATTTGTTACCACTGGGTCGATGCCACTGCTGGTGGACTATTAGTCTCCGAGGGTATTCACCAGCCCATGTACATCAGTACTGAACCGGAAGCCGATTATTTTTGGAACCTTTCAATATCTAAAATTTTGTAAATTTTGTTGAAAACTAAGGAGTATCTCCCTCATGCAAAGCTCTGCCCTTAGCTGATTTTGGCTTTAAATTTAGATCACTTTGGTTATTTGTTCTCTATCAGTTTTTAAATATCTTTGAGTTTATGGTCTTCCAAACGTTTATATTTTATCTGCACTGAAGAGACATAAGTTGTCGAAATGCGCATATGTATAAAAAAATCACAGTAACTTCGGTATTTAGTTATTTCTCTGTCCCGTTTCTCTATAGTGTTATAAACACATATCTTAGGCCACAGACCCCAATTAATTTCGTAGTGCTTTCTCACCAAAAGTCGGGTCAAATTTAAAAAATCGCACCATTTTAACCGATATGAAACTTTGCATGCTTGAAGTACACTGCAATCCCATTAAAATACTTAATTGTCAGGAAAATCTGCCACTTGTTTTTCCTGTACTAGCCTTAGATTTAATTTTCACGTGTGACACTTCAATAAAGTGAAAGTTACGGCCGAAGTATTGACCCTTGAACTTAAGACACTTTGCAACTTCCTGTTCAAGAAATGTCAATTTCAAACGTTCAAAGGCATAATACAGACACCCTTCAATGCGAAAATACTTATAAACATGAACATTTTGCACTAGAAAGTACACAATTAAACTTTAAAAAATAGCGCACGTTTTTATGATAGGGAATATATTCGTATACCACGAGGCAGGGGACGTAATTGGGATCTGTAGCCAACAGGTAGATTATTATCGCCTTAACAAAAATCTGGAAAAGGAATAGGGACGGAATGTAATTTTGAAAGATGGGTCAAGGAGCGCTCGCCGATAAACTGCAAGCTAGATAAAGAACCATTAGTCTGCTGGTAAAACACTGTCACACTGCGGCAAAAAAATTGGTAAAAAATCATTATGCATTTCGGACATCGGCAGTATCAGTGAGAGGCCATTATGCACGTAAAATCCACAGGTCAATGTATCCCAAGACCAATGTTACGGATACATGAAGAAATCCTGTCGATATCCTCTATGGGATATGAATACCTGCGTTCTCCGTTTTTGGTACAGAAACTTTGATGTATCAGACCATAAACTAAGTTTTAAGTTTATTATGTGGAGGAGTTGTATAAAGGGTACAAAAATCAAAAAGTTTGAATGCTATTGCAGTATGTGAGACTGTTTGAGGAGAGCTTTCAAGGAGATCTTTGGAATTTTTAAGAATCCACATCTGATTCACGCCGCTCGTGGAATAGACTTTTTCGAAGTAGTGAAAAGGATTTACTGAGGCTGATTTTCGTACTTGATCAAGGTATTAGTAGTATAAACCTTTGGTATAAAATTTCATGAATATCCGTCATAATTTGCAGGCATTAAAGCGCTTACAAGGCCAATGTTTAGATAAAACGGAGTCATTATTTTGGTCGAAGTCCTATTACTCCGTCAAAAAGTATTGACCGTAGCTGATTTTCGAACTTAACCAAGGTATTAGGGGTATAAACATTTGGTATATATTTCATAAAAATCCGTCATAATTTGTAGGCATGAGAGCGGTTACAAGATCAATTTTTGGATAAAATGGAGTCATTATTTTGGTCAAAGTCCCATAACTCCGACAAAAAATACAGACCGAGGCTGATTTTTTTACTTGACCAAGGTATTAGTAGTATAAACATTTGGTATGAATTTCACGAGAATCCGTCGAAATTTGTAGGCATGAGAGCGCTTACAAGGTCAATTTTTGGATAAAACGGAATCATCATTTTGGCCAAAGTCCCATAACTCCGTCAAAAAGTATCGATCGAGGCTGATTTTCGAACTTGCCAAAGGTGTTAGTGATATAAACATTTGGTATAAATTTCATGAAAATCCGTCAAAATCTGTAGGCATGAGAGCGTTCACAAGAACGTTTGACGGACGGCCGCACGGACACACGGACGCAGGGACCTCCGGCATTTCTATGTCCCCGCTATGCGTTGCGGCAGAGGACATTTTTTTTTATTCGCATACTCGTTACGTACGAAAAAATAAACGTTCCGATATAAATGAATCGGTTGACTAGTGACAAAAGTTATCAAAATTCGTAAACCAATCGAATGTTTAAGGAAATATCATATGCAATAAAACAAATGAAATATTTTTGTATGAATACATCACATGGATTTCATTGGTCGTTAATGATAGTATTTTATGGTATCAAACAAATGTTTCAGATATAGATTCTCCTCTAGGAAGAACATTTCTTCATTTGAGCTTGTGTTATTATTTTCACCATACGAGCTAGTTAAATTTACTCTCATTGTTTACTCGGCCTACTCCAAAAATCCCGTGTTTAGGTTTCTAAATTCCTATTTAAGGGACATATGGTTTTTTGCATTTTAAACATTTTTTTTAAATTATGGATTTCCTTTGTTTGGGTTCTAGTGCTGCTGATGAGGAAATGAGGAATAAATTTCCGAAATGGCCATACAGCTCATCAAAATTTTTGCAGTTGGAGTTAACATATGTGTTATGGTCTCATGTTCATTTACTCCATATCCTTTCGTAAAATATTTAATATAGTCTTTTATTGCAGTGTGGAGTTGGTAAAACAATTCCCCTAGGTAGAGATGTATTCTCTTTATTTTTCCTAGATATGGTGTACTTGTACATGAGATAATATCTCATGTGTACACTTTGTTGAATTACTATTATCTAAATTTATGTAAATTCTAAAACAGAAGGATTAGCTCCCTCCATCGTGGAGTTGTCCTTAGCTATATTTGATATAACTGATCATTCGGATTTCGTTTGGTTTAATGCATTTTAAACATTTTTTTAAATTATGGATTTCCATTGTTTGGGTTCTAGTGCTGCTGATGAGATATAAATTTCCGAAATGGCCATACAGCTCATCAAAATTATTGCAGTTGGAGTTAACATATGTGTTATGGTCTCATGTTCATTTAATCCATATCCTTTCGTAAAATATATGGAAAACCTAAATAAAATCTATCTTTTAAGATCCGGGCTAAAAAAATCCCCGCCTGGTATTGCGGAAATAATGCAGCACTCCTCTCATCTTATGTGGGAAATTCATTGGAAATAGTATCAAACGTAAAACTAGAGACTCAAACACTGAGCCGCTATCAGTCATCTGTTAGAATTCTTCTAAGCCATGCTTATGCTGATGACCAAAATAATGTCTTTTCTTCTTATTGTGTAAAGTTAAACATTACATGGTTTTTGTCAGATCTAACTGATAGATCCATTTTTGTAAAGAACCGTCCATACATCAAAGCAGTACACTTTAGTACAGTTTGTTTTTTTATCAGAACAAATAATAAAAATGAAAAATGGCAAAAGAATCAGAGAGGTAAAAGACAAGTCAGTAGTCTGTCAAAGAGTGTTCCAAAACTCCAAAGTCTGATAAAATAATGATAAAAGAATTTCTGTCCATTCCTATCAATGTAAGGCAACTTTCTAAAAATGGCAGGGGTTCCTCTCATAATTTAGGTCATCAATACTGCTGAAATCTAGACATTACAAGATCCCTTTAAAATATATGCAAAATGGTTCTCCTTTTAATCCTGGTAATATACATTGCTGAAATTTAAATATCCCTGGTCCCCCTTTTGAAAAAAATTGGCAGGTATTCCCCGTATATTAGTTTATAAATATTGATTAAATCATAAAAAACAGAATACTCTTTTTTCTAAAATTACTTATTGCTTGTTCGATTACCATGGCAATCTGTAAAATTTATATTAGACCAACATTCAGAAATAAAATTTGACAGGGGTTCCCTTATGATGTAGGAACTACGTATTGTTGAAATCAATACATATATAAACTAGAGGCTCAACTCAAAAACCGAGCCTGTATCGCTCATCTGACAAAATGCTTCTATGCCATAAATGACCAAAAATGATTTTTGTCCAATGGGGTCTAATATTAGCTATGGTCACCATAGGCACTCATGTTTTTTGTCAGATCCTATTGAAATGAGTATTTGTTTTTTTTTTTTTTTTTTGGGAGGGGGGGGAAGACCTTATATACATCATCCAAATACAGATTAGTTCAAATTGCTTCAATTGTTTCAGAGCAATTGATGAAAAATGATTTTCCCTGTGGCTCCAATGTTAAACTATGTTTTGAGCTGGCTGCTATGTTTTTTGGTCGAATCGAAATGAAACGAGCAATTTTTGTAAAGGACCTTCCATACATCATTTCTGTAAAGTTTGGATGAATTTATTTCAATGGTTTCAGTGGAGAAGATGAAAAATGTAACCTTTCCCTTAGGGTCCAATGTTAAACCTAAGTTCCGCACAAGCGGCCATGTCTTTTGTCGGATCCAGATGAAATGAGTAATCTTTGTTAAAGACATTTAGTACATCAATTCTGTAAAGTTTGGTTGAATTTGTTTCAGTAGTTTCAGAAGAGAAGATGAAAATATGATTTTCCCATAGGATCCAATGTTAAACTATATCCGTGCTTGCGGCCATGTTTTTTTATCAGATCCGAACAAAATGAGCCATCTTTGTAAAGGACCTTCAATACATCGTTCCTGAAGGGTTTACTTGAATTTGCTTCAGTGGTTTCAGAAGAGAAGATGAAAATGTGATTTTTTTCCAAAGGCTCAAATGTTAAATCCAAGTTCCACATTTGGGGCCATGCTTTTTATCGGATCGAAACGGAATTAACAATCTTTGTAAAGGACCTTACATACATCATTCCTGTAAAGTTTGGTTGAATTTGCTACATTAGTTTCAGAGGAGAAGATAAAAAATGAGACAAGTTTAAAGGACGGACGACGGACGGACGCCAAGTGGTGGCAGCAGTTCACACTGACCCTTTGGGTCAGATGAGCTAACAAGAGGCTCTCAAGAGCCTGTTTCGCTCATCTGGACCATGGCTGACATAGATAAAAGGCAAAAGAAATTTAGCAGAATACTTTTTTTTTCTAAAATTACAGTATTCTTGTTTGGTTTCCATGGCAATTGAAAGATCCACCATCCATTACAACCCATAACAGAACAACATTTAAAAAAAATTTGGGCAGGGGTTCCCCTTAAAATCAAGGAAATACATAATGCTGAAATTGAAACATTCAGACCACAATTCAAAAAAAAATCAAAACTAAGGACCATTGTGTCTAAGTTTGGTTATTATTGGACTGGTAGTTTCTGAGAAGGAAATCTTTGAATGCTTTCCCATAGGGTCCAATGTTAAACTATGTTCCCCGCTGGCGGCCATCTTGGATTTGGTACGGACTTGCCGGATACCTTTTTTGGAAGGGACCATCTAAGTACCATTGTTACTAAGTTTGGTTATTGGACTGGTAGTTTCTGAGAAGATCTTTGAATGTCTTTCCCATAGGGTCCAATGTTAAAAATATGTTCCCCACTGGCGGCCATCTTGGATTAGGTACGGACTTGCCGGATACCTTTTTTGGAAGAGACCATCTAAGGACCATTGTGTCTAAGTTTATATAATTGGACTGGTAGTTTCTGAGAAGATCTTTGAATGTCTTTCCCATAGGGTCCAATGTTAAAAATATGTTCCCCACGGGCGGCCATCTTGGATTAGGTACGGACTTGCCGGATAC
>MJUU01001618.1:197889-212759 GCA_002080025.1 Modiolus philippinarum
ACTTCTTCACATTAAATTAATTACTTTCCCTTCTTCTATAACCTCCTTTTTTAAATTTTGCCTTTTCATTCTTTTTTGAAGTTATTGACACCCAAAAAAGTGTGTTGATGAACATAATTAGAACTATAATATGAATTTACATATTCTAGCAATGTAAAAACTACTTTTGTATGAACGATACAACTTTTTTAGCTATTTTTGTTATCAAATAATACCAAACGTGTGATTTTAGGCTTTATTGAAATACATTTTTAGAAGTTGTGACCTTGACCTTTGTTGCACAAACCTTAAAATTGATAGGTTCCTCCTCTGATCATAACTCATGTCTATGCCAAGTTTCATTTGGATGTGTAATGTGGTTCTGGAGATATTGTGTGGAAACAGATAAGTCAAAATTTTGTTCTATTTTTAGAAGTTGTGACCTTGACCTTTGTCGCATAAAACCTCAAAATCAATAGGGATCTTCCTCTGATCATTACTCATGTCTGTGCAAATTTTCATATAGATATGACATATCATGCGGAAACCAAAAGTTGACGCCCGGACAACCGGACAGCCGGACGCCCAGACACCATTCATCAAATTATAAGCCGAGTTCGACTTCGTCGCAACTCGGCTAAAACGTGTAAAAGCTGAGAGAGAATAAATAACCAAAATGATCTAAACAGAAAAGCCAAAATTCAGCTAAGGACAGAACTATGTATGAGGGGGATACTCCTGAGTTTTAAACAAACTTTTGTAAAATTAGGTTATTGCAAGTTTCAATAAAATCGGTTTTCGGGTCAGCACCGAAGTACTGACTACTGCGTTATTGAATACCCTCGAGGACTAATAGTCCACCAGCAGAGGAATAGGCCCAATGGTAATAAATAAAAAATACCGAAGTTACTGTTTATTCATTTTCTGCATATGCGCATTTCGACAACTTATGTCTCATCAGTGCAGATCAAACCAAAATATTGGAAGTCCATTAACCGAAAAACGGGTAAAAGCTGAGAGAGAACAAATAACCAAAATGATCTAAACGGAAAAGCCAAAATTCAGCTCAGGACAGAGCTATGTATAAGGGAGATACTCCTTAGTTTTAAACAAACTTTTGTAAAAATTAGATATTGCAAGTTTCAATAAAATCAGTTTTCGGGTCAACACCGAAGTACTGACTACTGAGTTGTTAAATACCCTCGGGGACTAATAGTTCACCAACAGGGGCATCGGCCCAGTGGTAATAAATAAAAAAAACCGAAGTTACTGTTAATTTATTTTCTGCATATGCGCATTTCGACAACTTATGTCTCATCAGTGCAGATCAAACCATTAATTTACTGCAGTGTTTTACGCGGAGTTTATCACAATATAAAAAAGAACGACGGACGACAGACGCCAAGTGATGACAAAAGCTCACATGGCCTATGCCCAGGTGAGCTAAAAGGTATAAGAAATAACAAAAAACCGAGGTTACTTTGAATTTGGTGCTGCATATACGTATTTGGACCAGTTATGTCTAATCAGTGCAAATAATTAATCATCATATAAATATGTAAAATTAAACTTCGCTTACAATTTTTCTTGAGATCAGATTTAGTTAATTTTTATATAAAACGTCAAAATATTCTACATATAAGTAATCAATAACAAAATACCGAGGTTTCTATGAATTTAGGCTCTGCATATGCGCATTTCGACAACTTATGTCTCATCAGTGCAGATCAAATCAAAACATTTGGAAATCCATGACCCAAAATATTATCTTGCCAGGATATAAACATTGTATATATAAGTTTCAGATTTACTTACATTATATTGTGTATCCTTCCAACATTGAAGCTACTATATCATTCTGGCTTATAAAATTATTTGTTTCTTTCAAAACGCATTTTGTTGTAACTGTAATTTACCATAAATTTAGAAATTAATAGATAAATATAATCCATCAAAGGTTATAATACCATAGAAAAAAAAATATTCTTCTCGCCATATGCTGCGTAATAAAGGTTTCTTTAACGTACAACAAAATACGCCGAACATTTATTTAAACAAATGACCATACAACGAGATTAAAGTTTGTCGATTTTGTTCATGGAAGTAACATTGATGCTGAAAACAATGGTAATTTGTCAAGCGCTAATTTAACTATGATCAAAGTAATAATATTGTTACGGAAACGTGTTGAAACAAACGTAAACCGGATCTAGAATAACACGGATAAATTTGCAGGGTATAATCTAATATTTATTTGTAGTGCATGCATTGTATTTGCAGTCAGTATCTTACTTTCGTTTATTTAGCAATGGCTGAAATTATAGACAAAAAAACATACGGACAGTTTGAGATCAGACGTAAAAAAATAATCACTTGAGGCTGAAAGATTCTGACATCTCACTAGTTACATGAGTATCAACCAGTGCAAGACATAGTTAGATTTATACATTTACGGTTTCAAGTTAGAAGTGTTCGTGTTTCGGCCATCTGTAAAAACCAATAGTCAAAACAAGGACTCATTCTAACATGGTTCTTGTTAGTCGTCAACCAGTATAATACTTGATAACCATTATATTTCGCACATGCGCAAATGGTATCGGAATGTGCGTAGACGGGGTGAAAAACAATAATGTTTTTAATTTTGTTCGTATTATTTGATGAAGGAAACAAAGGTTAAAACAGTTTTTAACTAAAACATGCCATGCAGACACGTAAATCTGTGCCGATTTGCTTTCGATTTGTATTTTGAAGTTGCATCTATTTAAAAACGTCACTTTGTGTATTTTACGTCAAAAACACATACAGCAATAGAGGCGAGAAATCCGCTTTCTCATAGGTTGCTTCAGAAAGGAAAATTCTATTTGCAGTCATATTAGATTCCAAATAATTCATGGCAGGTATATGGTTATTGTCATTTCTCTAATTCTAATTCTTCTCAAATAATGGTAAATGAGATTAATACTCAACATGTTTAGAAATTGATCTCACTTGCTGATTGGTCAATCGGTGTCTGTTTCTAGAAATAGTGCAACCGGATGTTGATGCAATGATACACATAGCAACGATGATAGCAACAAAATGGCGGCATATTTGAGACTTTATACTACGGAGATCGCTTTACGTCAAATTAATTGAGTAGGAATTAGAGAAAAAATCTCTAACATTGTTTCCTGGTTTATTACGATAATTTCTCACATCTCGATAGTTAAATTTTCACATTTTAAAGTTCTCGGATAAACCTCGAACTTTAAAATGTGAAAATTTAACTATCTCGATGTGAGAAATATACGTAATAAACTGGAAACAATGTTAAAGACTATATTTAACCATGGGCTTGGCCTTTATAATCGTAAATTTAACCCCCAAACGCTCTGGGTTAAACTCGAATATAATGGCCAAGCTCATGTTTAAATTTCCAGTAACCATATATCTAACGTCTATTTATTTCTTAATTATACATACTTGTTCGGAAGAAAAAACTGACTACAAACGAAATAAACTTTATTGGACTTCCTTTTTTTTTTTTTTTTTTTTTTTTTTTTTTTTTTGTCTCCTCAGTTCAGATCAAATAAAATCATAAACCGGTAAATCTGATAACGAACTATAACCAAAAAGATGTACATGGAAAGCCAAAATCATCTACGGACAGAGCAATGTATGAAGGAAGTACTCCTAATTATTCAGCAAAATGAAAATGGCGAATTCGTCTCTTGAAATGTGTTGGGAAACAACACCGCGTTTTTCAAATGTACATGATTTGTAACTGAGAAATAATTGACTTGAAGAAAACCTCTGAGTTTAGAATGTTAAATATAAAAATGTAAAAATATATTTTAGGAAATTTTTAGAAACGATGATGTGCATTATCACGATTATCATTATCAAGCATAAGTTTTGTGGCCTTTTTGTTCACATTTGTTTGGTCCCTGTCATGCTGTCTCAATTCGTGTTGGATATGAATTGCCGTGATTTTATATTTTGATTTCAGAATTTCCCATTTCCTCATTTTTGCTTCGTTATTCGTTACCCGATCTATATTAACGGCAATTTTTTTCGGCATAACAAAATTATTTATACAAAGACTAAGTTGCACAAAAGCGTTAATTGACATAATTTCTCACTTCAAAAAGCCATTATAACCTTACTTTTTGAGAACATTTGATAAATTATTTAAAACATGGTTTACATACATAATGGTGCCTATATTTTTGTAACATTTTACTATAATTGTCATTGGGGATTATTTCGAGTATGGAACTGAATGATTTTTTCAAATATATTTTTATACCTTGAACTTTGTCTATATAGTATTTTGTACACTAACATACAGCCACATAAACCATGTAAATACAAATATACACTTGGCCAAACGAATAAACACAAGTGCTATGTTTATCAAAGATTGATTTAATATCTTTATTTCTAATTATACTTTGTCACAATCGTGCATATTCTAGTGTCTTACATCACGAGACATAATTATCTTCGTAACCGTTTTATTAATCAAGACTTCAAAAAAAATCCGTCTCATAAGATCATTAAAAAGTTCTTTAATAGATAACAGTCCATTGTGGAAAAATTTGAAGTTTTGGTCCGAACTCTGATTCATGATTATTTCCTTTTTTTTACTTAAGGTAGTTCGACCTTAATACACGGCGCATTCAATTGGCGCATTTGCGAAACACAAGTCGGATGCGGAATTGACTGGATTTTCAAGCTGGAATATTCCTTATTTGGCCTTTTCATTGTGACGTCATAATAAATTGACATACACTTTTCCGCGAATTAGCTCCCTTTTACCATGGATATTGCCGGTTTCATAAACTACATAAAACATTTCTCTTAATCAGACGGTGACATATAGATTTTATCAGTTCAACTTATAGCTAAAATGTATACCTCTGAAATATCAGAAAATAAAAAAAAATCTATCGGATGTTTATTTCATATGAAAGATTAACAAAAAGCATGTTCTCACAGTTCCCTATATATCTTTGTAAATATTGCTGAAAAATACTGAATTTGGCCTGATTTTCAAAGACTGATTGCAGGAAAAGATGATCGGTGACATATCTTTTTTATTTTACTTTTTTAACAAATGGGCTAAGACCTACAAAATATCTTAAAATAAAAAAATTCTGCCTGATATTTTTATTAGGCTCGAACTACCTTAATACTGGGATGGTCTTTTCATTTTACTGTCAGCGACCTTTCAAAACCATTTGTAATGAAAGAAGAGATTTGGCACTCCGTAAAACCGGTTATGATGTTTATATCGCTGAACTTGATTACTCTTTATTTAGGGGCCAACTCCGACCTGCCGTTGGGTGTGGGGTTTCCTCGCCGTTCATTGAAGATCTTATGGTGGCTTTGAGTTGTTATTACTCCCCTTTGGGTCGTTGTCTCTTTGACACATTCCCCGTTTCCCTTCTTTTTCCTATTAACTCACCATTTCTTTTGAAATGCCTGTACAAACACAGGACCATTGCAGTCTACAATTTTCCGGTGAATTTCCACCTGCTTTGTCTTTTTTGCCTCTTTGACTTTGGCTCATGACAATTCTGTTCGGTAATTTATTTCCAACATCTTATACTTTGTCGCAATCAATATCTCCTAGTTTATACTTGTATCTTATACTTTGTCACAATCTTGGATTCGTGAAGGAATAAGTATCTTTTACTTTGCCACATTTGTTATTTTTCTAGTACTTTATAATTTATATTTTGTCATAATGGATAATTTTCTCTTGCCCTGTCACTTGTACTTTGCCATAAGCATATCAAGAGATGATATGTTATTAATTCAGATTAAACTTGCAGTCATGCATCATGTATTTACTTTCTCGTTTGTTGTGCAGCAGGTTGGTCTAATGTTCGAGGAAAACGAAATTCAAAGCAAAACAAAAGTGTGTAACTATCATCAATGTCATTAAACCTCTTAGCTGAAGCCTTCAATTTCAATCATATGAAATGATGCTGCCTTCAGTCACGTTTTACAAATCCCGTGCTATTGCACTAGTAACCGAACAATTAGTAAACCACCGTCAATTGCCTTTATTCTTGTAAGTAATTTGTTGCATCACCTTAAATGTTTCCTCGTATACTTTAACTTAATATCCCTTTTCCAATATTTGTATTACATACAAGTTTCAAAATTTTAAATAAATCAACAGCTTAACGGATCGAAACATTTCTAAATTCCATGCAAAAAAACACATTATTTCCAGATTGTCACGTTTACCATAGACGAGACTGTCTCTGGAAGATTTGAAAGGTCCAAAATTCGAAAGAGTTACTCTATATACTCTTGATCATGAATATGGAATATTTTTTTTGCTGAAAGTGCCTGAGATATTTAAGGGCTGCAAATTTGTTTTCACAAGTTCAAATTATCCTTTAAAAACGCTAACTGTACTAAGTAAATCATTCTTGTGCACGATGGGCATCTAAAACTGCATTTTTGGGAAATATTTGTACACCCAATATTTGATTTAGAAAATGTCCCATTTTCACTAAAAAGTAGGTTTCAGAACGGGTTGAAGGAGTCGTCTGACGGATTCGTAGAATCAGAGACATTCGTACATCACAGTTAGAAAACAATGATTAAAGCAAAATAATTTTCTTTTATCCACACACTTTAGTGCATAATGCTTCTTAAGGCACTGAATCTTTTGCTAGACAACATTTTTGTTCGTTTCGGCAACATCGCCTATCAACAGGTCATTGGAATTCCCATGGGTACAAACTGTGCACCTCTCATTGCAGAAATTTTCCTGTTCTGTTACGAACACGACTTCATGAAAAAACTACAGGATGGAACCATACAAAACAGTCATCAACTTTTTCAGTTTTCAACGATAACAGCAGGCATATCGATGATATCCTTACTATTGACAATCCCCAGTTTTTAGATTATGTCGACCTCATTTACCCACAAGAACTGAAACTTAATAAAGCTAACAATGATTCTAAATACTGCCCATTTCTCGATCTAACTATCATCGTTGACTCTGGAAAAAATAAAACTAAAATTTATGATAAAAGGGATGATTATGATTTCACTATTACTAATTTCCCTTTTCTTGATGGCGATGTTCCTGCAGCACCGTCATACGGGGTGTATATATCTCAACTGGTACGATTCGCACGCGTCTGATCTACTCTTGACGACTCTTACTATCACATCCAAACTATTACAACAAGGTAACAGATTTCATAGATCGATAAACACCTTTAATTTGGTATCCAAGTATAATGCGACTCGGAAACAACTTATTATTAAAGGCATATCTCATCCTCGTTTTTACGGAAATGTTGATAAAAATGTCAAAAAATGATAAAGAATCCAGAAAAACTGGGACGTAACTTACATTCTTTACGTAATAGAGGATATTGACCGGATATTCTTCATGATTCCGTTAAATTGGCTTTGGGAGCCAATGACCTGAAGATTTTACAATTATACTGGCCTTTCACTGATACTGCCGATGTCTACTTGAATCCATGATGATTCTTTACCAAACCCTTCGGGAAGTTTTGAGTTTGATTATTATTCCGTAGTGCGACAGTGTTTTACCAGCAGACTAGGCTCCTTGACCTAGCCGGCAGATTAGCGGCGAGCACTCCTCGACCCATCTTTCTAAATCACGTTTTGTCTATTCTTTCCTTTTCAAGATTGTGGTCTTAAAGTTAGTGGTCTACCTGTATTGGGCTTTATTTGTATGTTTATTATACTATAGGGAAACGGGATAAAGAAAGGAGAGGTTTGGGTACCCATAAACCGGTTTAACCTTACCGCTGGCTGTTGCTGGTTGATTGTGACATGTAACTGTAATGTTCGGCCATTGCAAGTGTTTCCTGTTATCTTCCCTTAATTAATTCCAAACTTGAAATTTTTACTCAGAAAATACGAATATTCCATATTTATGACCAAGTGTATACTTTATTTTTCTACTGTCAGTACTCTTTTTTTCCGGCTTGGAAAGGCCAATTCCTGGAACGATTTCCACAATGAAAGGGAGAACCGAAACAGGTCCGACAATAGTAAACGAGAGAACAATTATTTGTTCAAATTAGATTGCAATTTGGTCACGTAGGGGATATTCTGTAGAAAGATAATCGTACAAGAAATATGCAATAAACGGAGGTCTGGATGTCATTACATGTCCTTTTACATATTATAGTTAATAAATAGCATTATTTAATCCTTTATTTTACTACTAATATACACTAATATAATAATAATTCATCTTAAAATAAAATTATATTTAATAGAAAAATGAAAAGAGAAATCTGATACAAATGCATATGTTTTTGATGAGAAATTAATCTTTCATTTTAATGTATATTTGGATCAACTGAACTGTAAACAGTCGATGGTACATATATGTACGTCATCAACATACTTCCGCAAAATATGATAATGAGCAACCCCAGTGTGTGTAAATTTGATTAGAAAACGGCCTCTATACTTTTTATAGTAACCTCAATTAAGATAAGACATACGGATTAGTTTAACAAAAGGCATTTCACATCACATAACAAAAATTATTTTTAGACCTTGCATTTCCTTTAAATGATACCTATTCTTTTCTTTATTTCGGTTTTAGCAACAACAGTACATTATGGTATTCACCCTCCCAGTACTTCGGTGCTGACCCGAAAGCCGATTCTATTAGTAGACTTGCAATATCAACATTATAGTAAATTTTGTAAAAAAAAAAACAAAAAAACTAAGGAGTATCTCCCTCAAGCAAAGCTCTATCTTAGCCAATTTTGGCCTTCCATGCAGATCATATTTTTTCAACAAGTTTGGGTTTGTGGTCTTTCAAATGTTTGGATTTTATCTGCACTGAAGAAACAGAGGGTGCCGAAAGACAGAAAGTTCGGTAAATTCAACGGCCAAAAATGCACTTAACTTGCAACGCGTCGAGGATCCAGTAGCCGAATATTTCACACCGTCAAATCAAGATTGATGCCCTCGGTTAATACTGAAATGGACTTTTGTTGTGATTCTATAGCAATCAAACAATTTCGTGTGTTATATATTTGTACGCTATGAACTCACTTCACTTGGTATTGTAATAATGAATAAGTAATATACGGCAAGTAGCTAACTAAAGTAATATTCGAATAAACCCAAAAGAGCAAGGAGGGCATCCGTGACAAGGACCGAGGTTTAAAATAGGATACCGAAGAGATAACAACTTAAAAGACCAAAAAAACAGTCAACTGTGTGAAAACCAAAAAAGTCAGGATTAGCACCAAATTTATAAACTATCTACCTTATGTATCCGGATCTAGCAGTTTGTATCGTGATAGTTCATTTAAACTATGCCCCATTAAATTTCTTACTTTATGAATATATCAGTTTTTTTTAACAAAATGATGTCAGATGCAATCACTTTATTCAATAAGTCAATCTTTTATAACCACTTTAAACATATTACAGCACACGATTTTACAAATATACTTGTACATTCACGTTGTTTTTAATCAACCCTTTGGCAAAGAAAATATATATAGGTTGGTAATTAATTTGTAGATCAAAGGATCGCTAAATCACTGCATTAACATTTACAAACTGATAATTTAGGGATATTAACTAAACGGAAAACTTCCAAAATAAGTAAACAAGTATTTTTTATATACCATCCGACACAGCAATGTAGTTAGAAAAGAAAATAAATGAACATAAATGGAAATGATAAATCAAAGATTAATCATTCAAGATTGAAGGAGAGGGTGTTGGTAGTTGAAATTGACCCATGTGTTAGAAAATATTTTAAATTAAGTGCCAAATTTATATAAAACTTTTTAACCTGGAACCCCAATAACATGGTTTGAAGAGTTGCTCCGCTGTGGAAAACACAATAAACACAACAATGTACGAACGGTTCAAATGTTGTGATAATTATTTATTTTTATTTATCTCCAAGTCAACATAATTTCTTCTGCAAATCACTGAATAGGCAATTATCAGCTTTAATATTTTGAATGTTTATATGTTTATATGTTTTTCAATGCATCATCAATGTAGAGTTTTTCAAAGAAAAGTAAATTTAAGTAAAAAAGGATACAAGCTAATACAGTCACAACTGTTTGAATCGATAAAAGTGTGGATTCTAGTTACAGTAACATCAATTTCAAAAATAAAAATTGTGTTGGAATCTGTTTAAGCTCCAAGTGGAACTATTTCGATTTTTTCCCAAAGACTTAATATCAAAGACAAACCATATTTCATACAGACTAAATTTCAATGAAATAAATACCAAGCTCAAAAGATTCACCTAATTATTGACACTTCTGTTTATAGGTATTCATACTACCAGTGGTATTCATTTGGAAAATAATTGATAAATCAATTAATTTGTTTATTCAAAATCAAAAGCTTCTTGAGAGGTGAGCATTTACGTCATAATCATAAGCATTGGGATATCACAAATTATTACCATTCTGTAGTAAGCACAGGCCCGAATACCAGGAGCCCTGTTACATTTATATTAATAAATACAAAAAATAAACGAAGTTGCACGTGTTTCAAGGTGTAACCTCTCATTAGCAGCATTAAAATTAAATAATATGGAAAGCCACAATCAAAAAGTAGTCCAAAAAGAAGTACTCATTTCTAAAAATATCGAAATCCAGTACGAGTGCAAAACATGGAATGAAGCCTCGGTATTTTTAAGTGGTTAGAATTTTGATAAAAACAGTAAATGTTTTTATAACACGCAAGGTAAAAATAAATTAAAAATAGACCGATGTTACTGTTTGTTCAGTTTCTTCATATGAGCATTTCGACAACTTATGTCTCTTAAGTGCAGATCAAAAAATTTAAAAGTCCACTAACCAAAGACGTGTAAAAGCTGATAGAGAACAAATAAGCAATAGGATCTAAATAGAAAAGCCAAAATTCAGCTAAGGACAGAGCTATGCATGAGGGAGATAGTTTTAAATAAAATTATTAGAGATGACATGTGTTATGGGTTTACCTCAGCATTAATAGATCCAGTATGAGATTTCCTAATACATGTAGTGACGATTGTCATTCGTTGACATTTCAACATAAATGAACTAATTGGAATGCATGATGTCAGGCCAGGAAATTAGGAAATTATATTATGACTATAGCTTCTCTAGTAGAACAGTGTAGAACTTATTTCAGAACGTCAATGTTGAATTGCTGAACAATTGTGACAAACACGTGAGAAAAGAAGATTAATTCTTGTTGTCAAGACGTGAACAAATATCGGGTAATTTTCACCAATTGGTCAGATTTGGGGAAACCCCAACTGAGATATATCGTTATATTCCAATTGGGATATTTGACCAGTTTTTAATTGATTATTTTTTCACATTTCAAACATAAAACATAAGAAACTTTGTCATTTTAGTCATCGAATGGTATTTCGTCATCTTCTTAATGATGCTGCATTTCCCAATCAGAGACATTTTAGGAATGTAAAATATACATTTGATTCTGTGAAATATTCAAGATTATCACAATTATAACTGGTAAAATTATCAAATCAAGGGAAACGGGAAGTCTATGGAATATTTTAAGATTAAATTGGAAGTTAAGTTTGTAAAAATATGTCATGATATTGAGGTTTCAAACACCATTGTTATACCCTACATTTGTACATCCATTGTATTTTTTAAGACATGGACAAAGAGAAAAAACGCTGGAAGAAATCTAAGATAATGTTCATATGACTTTTTCTCCATACTTCATTTATTTAATAATCAAAAACTTTCTTTCTTAAACTAGCAAACCTTGCTTAATTTGACTGGAGATATCTTCCAGAGAAGCAGTATAGAACGGTTGTTAGCACCTGAAGCTCAAGTTATCGCTAATCAAAATGACCAATTTTTTATTCATAAATCGATCTGCAGAAAATTTGCATCAACCTTTTGACAACAGAAGTATACCCCCTGAAAGCTCTAAACCTATTAGATTTATTATTTATATGTATCTTGATGCCGCATTAAACCCCCAAAACGTAATGAACAAATACTGGTCAAATATCCCAATTGGGATATAACAATATATCCCAATTAGGATATAATAGCCAAATTGGGGTTTCCCCCAACTTGTTGGTACTACTCTACCCAATGTGCTCGACGTTGGTATAATTTTGTCTCAGTCTTAAAATATCATCACAGATCTGCCCATGATTTTCCACTTTCAAGAAATTTCAGTATTTTATAAATTTATGAAATATTTAGATAAGTTCCGGTTTGCATATGGACTTTGTAATGTCTGTATATGTGCTCATCAATCAAATTAAATTTTTCTAACCAAAAAGGACATGGACAACTTTTTGAAAATGTGATTGTATTTACTGAAGATGAAACAAAATTCTTACCACAGAATATTTATATTCGGCAAGGGTTTAACTCTTAGTAGTTAGCTGGCTCTATGTTATTTGTTTGAATTATAAAAAAGTAAAGTTTCGTTCATATGTTTTGCAGAAATGCATTTTCTACAGTAAAGAGTAAATTTAAAGTTCATTGTGGTATTTTATTTGTATTTTTCCGCATGCAAGAGCTAATAAACCTACATTGTAATTGTCCTTCATAATATTCGACATCAGTTTTTAAACCTGCATCAAACAATACATTGAAGTCGGTAACAAATACACAGGGGTCTTTGTTCCTTAGTTTTCATTTTTAAAATATTCTATATTCCTGGACATTTTATGAGATGTACTAAAGACAATAATAAACAAAAACACTCACCACACAGCGTTACAAATTTCCACAGGTTAAACTATTATGTACTATATATATCTCAGGTGTAAATATTTGTAATTATACAAAGTAGTTTTAACTTTTTTTAAAATATATACATTTTTAACTTCAACCAATTTAATAAAGTAAATGATCCTTATAAGACTTGGACTCGATTTTGTAGTTAACTATCTCAAAATCCTTTTTCCCAATCAATTATTTCAAATCTAATTTTAAAAAATTTTAAATATATATTTCTAGGTTCATTGACTTCGACAATTTGAGTTATAATCTTCAACTATGCGAGAAAAGTTAAGGATATGTATTATAATATTTATTTATTCGTTTTATATGTTATGTCTCTGTAACTGTCACGTTTGACAAAACATGTTGACAAAGTGTTTCAGATGGACATCATTTTCAAACGTTTGCAATGCAGCATTGAATAAAAATAAAAGTAAGAAAACCGAGCAATATCCACTGCGTACAATCACAGATATCTCTTTAATTCTTATTTATTAATGTTTCTCCTACTTTCGTATACAGGAATGAGATTAAAGGTCATATGCCATACATTTCCATTTCAGCCATTAAACTTCATTAGTGAGTATGCAAAATATCCAGTATTGGAAGCTATTTGGTGACTTCATGCCACTCTTCTGTTAAATTTGCAATGTATGTGCCGTATCTTTTTTTGTCAAAACGTTAGCATCGTTCCAAAGTAGATTTATAGTGTAATGTGGTGTTTGTATACTATAAATCACAGCCTTTACATAACTACACCATATTGAATTGTATAACCCTTGCATCACATATACAAAATTTTCCTCAGTATACGATTTTTTATAAGAGTACTATATATTCTATATCCTTATTTGACAATTCTATCAGTTTTTGTACTAAACGATGTGAGTTTACAAGGTTATACATTTTAAGTCTCCAATATTTTCATTTTCAAGTGTCCGCCTTATCTTAGTTATATGTTGAAAGGTTCAAACTTTTCATAGCTACTTGTCTACATTTGTAGCTAAGAGGTCATATTCAGCACTTAAAATATCTACAAAAGTTGGCGCAGATAGGAATGCAGTTTTCTTATGACAGCCAAGGCTGCTTTTGGTAATACTGTCCAAGATGACGTTGTTATAGCACATACATAAAGAAGTAAATTCTGTCACTCACAAGTTGTTGATATGTGCCAATGTCGCATTTTTATCAGTTTTGCTTTTCTGGCTGCAGTAAATGGTCTTGAATTATCAGTTCTTCTGCGGTATTTGTGATTCATTAACACTAGTATAAAGTCAAATGTATTTATTGGTTCCATTTCCAGAAGTGTAATGTATTCCCCATTTGTTGTATCTAGTTTTTGGATTACTATATTGCACTTGAGGCTTATCATCATGGTGGTGAATTGTGTACTTAATTCTGTATACATATGAAAACTGAATGTCATCGATGAATTTTTGAATGGGACTATGTGTATACATGTAGTACTATGTTGATGTAATGATCCATTGTAAATCCGACAGATGACAATGTCTAACATGTATGTGAACCTGTAATTGGCAATGATTTGTTTTGTATTTGTATCAGCCTTTTGTGTATTTACATATATCTTTTTGTAATTAGGATGCATATCATTTTCTTCCATTTCTATTGGAACAAACTGCATTATGTTGTTTCCGTCATCTAGTATTTTTATTTTCTATTTTCTTACTCCATAAAATAAGCAATCATACTCAGCTCTGGGTCTTTCTCACCTATATTTTTTGCATTGAATGATTTTTGTTATCCTCAACTCTATAAGGTGTTGTTCTACCTGTAGGAATATTATTTCAGGTGTTTTAGTGTGTTTGATACTTCTTATAGTACTTTTCTATAAGGTGTTGTTCTACCTGTAGGCATATTATTTCAGGTGTTTTAGTGTGTTTGATACTTCCTATAGTACTTTTCTATAAGGTGTTGTTCTACCTGTAGGCATATTATTTCAGGTTGTTTATTGTGTTTGATACTTCCTATAGTACTTTTCTATAAGGTGTTGTTCTACCTGTAGGCATATTATTTCAGGTGTTTTAGTGTGTTTGATACTTCCAATAGTACTTTTCTATAAGGTGCTGTTCTACCCGCAGGCATATTATTTCAGTTGTTTTAGTGTGTTTGATA
>MJUU01001619.1:15881-27273 GCA_002080025.1 Modiolus philippinarum
TGTATGTTGCATATCATGCTCTACGCTTTAAATATAACATTTTTAATTTTCAATGTTAATGAAATTATAAATATGAGTTTTATCCCTTTTCTTTTCTTTCTTTTTTTGGCTTCAAAAATAACATAACTAAACAGTCATATAAATCAGAAATACAACCAGTTCGCACTTATACCCGCTTTGATTTTAAAATATCCGTATTTTATATATTTTATAACAGATTATTTGTACTTATTCATAAGCTTAAGAGCCACTTGTACTAATAAAACAACGAATATAAAATTCTCTTTGTCAGTTTATTTGTGTTTATATGCAGTTTTTCGATATATTTCAATTCTAGTGCAAACCCATTATCGTTCTCTAAGAGCCGCTTCGAATGTCCAAAACTCTTGTTAAATATATTAGAATCGAAATAGATTATTGCAATTTGGCCCTATGCGAATTAGAACATGGACAGACCTTATATTTGTCTTCATTTTATACCTCGCTATCGCTCGGTGTAAAATATTGACAAATATAAGGTCTGCCCATGTTCTAATTCGTATAGAGCCCGCTTGCAATAATCTATTTCTTAACTAGGAGGATGCGAACCTTGTTTATTTTGGAGAAGGGAGGTCATTGAAAACTGCAAAAGACAACTCAATAGGTTTAGAATTAATTCAAATGGAACTTGAACATTGTTGAGTTACAATAGGGGAAGAGCTCTATTGACATTGGAGAAATTATTCGAAGGTGAAGGTCACAACTATTGAAATGTAAGACAAAATGGTTTTCGGGAAATAACTAAAAACAAATGACATCTAATTCAAGTGAAACTTTGATATATTTCTGATAAAAAGAAAGGGAAAAACCTTTTGGGAGAAAGTAAGTCAAAGGTCAAGGTTATAGTGACTGAAAATAAATAAAATTTGCAGAAATTTTTTGCTTCTGGATGATTGCTCAAAAAGTTTATATCTGATTCGAAGAAACTTTGGTATTTTCTTTAATTCGAGTTATTTTTACAACCTGTATTATTTGAAATTATAATCACTTCACAGTGATTTATATGTTTGATAACAAAATACCAAAGCTACTGTGAATGTCAAGGTTTTTTTAACCATAACACAGAATCATGAACATTAACTTTTATAATTTTTTGGTATTTTGGATATTAGATTAGGGAGATTAAATATAGTGTTAGTTTGTTTACATTGGTTTTTATTGTTTTTTTTCAAATATTATTCTGACCATCTGATTTAATAGTGACCACATCTCATGATTTTATGACGCCAGGTTTTCTTGCAATTGACTAAATGAGTAGTACTTTGTGGTTGTTTATATGCCGTCTTCTTGTTGCAAGGATCATGAGGATGGTTTATATATAACGGATGATAGCGACTGTAAGAACACTTCGTCAGAAAAAATACAAAAATACAAAATGCAAAAAGCTTTTTTTAACGTCGATAAAAACCAAACTAACAACATAAGCTCTCAAGGGCTTTTAAAATCGACGGTTGCGTCCATGGGATGCAAGACATTAATGCGACGTTGTTTCGACATTTTGCAATGAATTCTGCTCAAACCGGTGCCTTGGTTCGTCTTGACCTTACTATGAGGTACGTGCAATGCTCATTGTTTGAGACCCCCTTTTGACTTAAAGATGAAGAACAACAATAAAGCGTGTTTCCAAAGCTTGGCTTAACCATTTATTGATGGAGACCGTTTGTCTCATGTGCATTATTCTAAGGGACATAATTCAAAAAAATTTTAAAGCTTATATGTCTTCTCTCTCATAGTCAGTATTGATTAAGATGATCAAGGGCACTAAAATTTTATGAGATAAGATTATTTTATTTTAATCTGATTATTCATTTAAAAAAAAGAAACAAAATTATGGGGTCACTGTGCTTGATTTTGTAGTTAATTGACGTAGAAAAACAAAAGGTATTTCGCATTTTTCTTGGTACAATGTGCAAAGTCTCTAGATTCCCTACAGTGATAAAAACTCAATTGGCTTTAGGAAGTCTTGCGCATGTAACACAAAATAGAATTGGCGAAATATTAATAATTAAATTTGATCAAATATGCCACTGTTTGGATAACCATGTAGAATAATTAACCTTTTCAGCAAACTCCAGTTCTATCAAGGGGAGATAATTTGTATAGAAATGATAGGGAAAACAGTTTTTCACCATTTGCTCAAAAGTAAGCTCGGTGCCCGGACCCCAATTTTTTTTCATGCAAATTGAAGGCAAGTATGTCAGCTAATGACTCAGTAAATTTGAAAAAAAATCTATCCGATGTAACTAAAATAAGTTAAAATTTTGTTGAAATTAGCTAATTTTCCCTAACATTTCAACCAAATAGCCAATTTCAACGTGACAGATTTCACGCTTATATGGCCGATGACCTATATTTTTTATTCATTTTTGCTTGGTCTAATAACAAAGTTAAATCATTAAAATATCAGAAAATCTATCTGACAGTATTTAGACCCCCGTACCACCTTAAAGTTCACCGATTTCTTTTCTATGAGGATAGAATTGGCTTAGAAATTTTCCACAAGATCAGTTTTACACGTCCTGTCTAACTATACTCAATGTATCCTTCGTCTGATAAATGATTTCTTTAGTCCTGGACTGGGTTGCACAAACGTCAATTAAAGTAAATTGACGTTTAAATTTTAAGTGTAAATTAATTTAGTTAATTTATTAAGGATTTAATTTCCTGATCTGTTACGTGAAGGATGAAGTGACGTTTTTGGACAGGTCCTGCACCTTTTTTTCCTCTCAAATAGCTACAAAATGGTGCATTAAATTAACAATTTTAATTTAGCTTTATTAACCTCACAGTATCACATTATCATGATATGTTTGGGAAATCGCCGGGCACCAACAATAAAGAAACCTCTAACGTCATTAACGGTTACAAGTGCGCAATTATTTATAATGCACTTTCCATAGGGGGGTCCCCTGTTTAGCGATAAACTAAAAATAGACGAAGGCTTTTTTTCATCCCGAGGGTCCTGAATATGACAAGTACTCATACAGATCTTTCGAATTCCAAAATAAAAAATGGGGGTTCATGCGGCGATTCTTGGTGTATATTGAGGCTCAAAATGTCGACCAGATCCCATAAAAGGTCAAATTATCACCTCTGGGTGAGATTTGCTATAAACCGAATTGTAACATGACATTGTATTTTACTTCAAAGCATTTAATTTTGTTATCCACCAATCGTAGGAGTTGTAATGCTTAATACTGAATACAGCTTTGGGTTCAAAACTGGATCCCTGTTCGAAAGTCAAGAATTGCGCACATGATGCCTAACAGGGCTTTGAAACTAAAAGTAATGTCGTATTAATTGTTTTTATGCTAAAGAGAAATCAGCTATATCATCTATATTTGTTTGTTTGTTTGTGTTTTTTTCCATTTTAGTACAAGAAGTGGTGGATTGTAGTATGGCACCCTCAGTCATTTGTCGGCCTTTCTGTCCGTCTGTCTTCTCGCCAATTTCTTGTAGTTACAGACTAATAATTGCATACTGTTTACAAAGTTTTCGGCTTAGGAGAAAACAGTGGGGACAGTAGCTCTGACGTTTTACTATTTGTAACTTAAATTTTATTACCTATTTCGATATTTTTGGCCTCCTTTTTCAATTTTTTTGGCACTCAGTACTTCTTTTTTCACAACTTTTGGATTACGGCTTTCCATTTTTTTTATTCCAATGCTACTGATGAGAGGTAACTCCTTGAAACACGTGTACAGCATAACGAAATTTACTGTTTATTATGCAATTTCGGTATTTTTGTATTTTATTTAGTTTCCGCCTTTTTATTTGTGAACATGAACTGATTGCAGTCTTCAAGCTTGGCTTTTTTTCTTTTTACAAAAGTCGATTTCAGTTTTGGTTTCAGAGAGTGAATCTGAGATATAACCCATGTTATCTGTGATTTTTTTTCCACCCGAGGGATCCCAGGGATATAGAAATAGGACCCAGTATTCCAGGCTGCGGGCTACAACCCCTCCAAAACTGGATGTCCGTGGTTGTGCGGGATGAATAAATACACGACCCATCTTTCGGATGGGATGTAAACTCAGGTCCACGTGTTGGAAGAAATGCCACGCTTCCTGCACGTTAAAGAACCCTTGTAGCAAGCTCTTTTTGAGTGGTAGGCGATTGGCCACAACTCTAAATTCCCCGCCCCTTTCGATTTCACCCTTCTTTCCAGTGTCAGTCAGAATTTCCTGTCAAATGACCCTTTCCATACACAAAGTGATTATTTATTTAAAAAGAAATTGTTCTCGTCTTTATATAGCTGGAATACTGCTCAGTAGACGTTAAACAATATTCAATCAATCTATTTTTCCTGAAAAATACTATTGACTGAGAGATTCTCCGCTATCTTACACCAACTTTTCATAAAGAATGTTGTTGACCTAGAGATTTTCAACAATTTCCAATAGCTTTTCCCGAACTGTATTACTTGCATGAAGATTCTTCGAAATGTTCCTCTGTGACTTTTCCTATAGAATACTATTGACCCTGACATTCTCTGAAATCGTCCGATAAATTTTCAAAAATGTTATTTGCCTGAATATTCCCTGTAATTCTCCTCTAAGCTTTCCAAATGTTAATTTAAGGCCTTAGGGATTTTCAGAAATCTTACACCAACATTTTCAAGAGAATACTTTTAATCAATTCCTGGGATGTTTCCATAGTAGTCTCTCCAAGTGTACTACTTGCCTATAGAGATTCTTTGCAATCTATAACTATCTTTTCCAAAGTTTAATTCTAACCTTGAAGATTCTCTATCATTTCCGCCTACTTTGTCTGTTTTCCCAAGAATACAATTGACTTTGAAATTTATTGCAATCATTAAAATACTGTTAAATGAAAGATTTTGCGCAATTTTCCCAAAAGATTATCATCTTAAAGATTCTCTGCAATTTAAGTTAACTTTTCTGAAGTGTATTACTTTCTAAAAATCTTCAAAGTGTATTGCATTGCTCAAGATCCTCTGCAATCTTCTATGAACTTTTCCTGAAGTCTACTACCACCTTAGAGATTCTCCATAATTTTCCACCAACTATTCGAAAAGTGTACTAATAACTTGGATATTCTCTTCTATCTTTGCCGAATGAGCAATATTTCTCTATACGACTGATGCCGAGTATTTCTTACAAGACAAGACAAGTTTATTACAACTTAGGCACAGTACGTGCTACATGAGGTTAACAGAACATAATTATGACAACATATAGTACAATGCATCGACAGCTAGAACAATGAATTAATATCAGACAATGTGGTTTGTTGTTCAAAGTAAATAAAAGAGAAATCATCATCATTTGTTACCACTGAGTCGATGCCACTGCTGGTGGACTGTTAGTTCCCGAGGGTATTCACCAGCCCAGTAGTCAGTACTTCGGTGCTGACCCGAAAGCCGATTCTATTTGGAACCTTACAATATCTAAATTTTGTAAATTTTGTTGAAAACTAAGGAGTATCTCCCTCATGCAAAGCTCTGTCCTTAGCTGATTTTGGCTTTACATTAGATCACATTGGTTATTTGTTCTCTATCAGTTTTTAAACATCTTTGAGTTTATGGTCTTCCAAACATTTAGATTTTATCTGCACTGAAGAGACATAAGTTGTCGAAATGCGCATATGCAGAATTCAAATTTACAGTAACTTCGGTATTTAGTCATTTGTTACCACTGGGTCGATGCCACTGCTGGTGGACTGTTAGTCTCCGAGGGTATTCATCAGCCCAGTAGTCAGTACTTCAGTGCTGACCTTAAAGCTGATTCTATTTGGAACCTTACAATATCTAAATTTTTGTAAATTTTGTTGAAAACTAAGGAGTATCTCCCTCATGCAAAGCTCTGTCCTTAGCTGATTTTTGCTTTACATTTAGATCACATTGGTTATTTGTTCTCTATCAGTTTTTAAACATCTTTGAGTTGATGGTCTTCCAAACATGTAGATTTTATCTGCACTGAAGAGACATAAGTTGTCGAAATGCGCATATGCAGAATTCAAATTTATAGTAACTTCGGTATTTAGTCATGTATATAAAAAGAAAAAGAAAATAAGGTATATCGCTTTAGTCCTCTATAGGAATTTCAAGGTTTAACTAGTGGTCCTTTAGACTGCTGACGTTACACGGATTATACAGACAGCCATTTATAAAAAGTTTTTTACCCTCTTTTTCTCCTGTTTGGCCTGCTTCAGAATCGGGTTTAATTGTTTCCTCCTCTTTTCGATCTCTATCGGGAACTGTTCATTTACACTGTTATATTTCCCTTTCAGACAATAACCGTGTTTTAGAATGGATTCAAGATCTTTTCTGTACAAACAGTGCACTACAATTGGTCTAAATCCAGTCGGGCCTGGCTTCCAAATCTATGAACATTGTCTAAATATTTGTTTCGCTTGATTCCCATTTCTTCACAAAGAAAAGTTCTCACTGTTTGTTCACAGTCTCCATTGTTTGAATACGGAAGTCCAGAGAAAATAACATTATTTCTCATTGAATGACATTTTAATTCCGTCACATAATCTTGTAGTTTCATAAATTTCTCATTACAAATATCAACTGTCGGTCTTATTCAAAATGTGAAGTTCTTCATCGAATCTTAAAAATTTTTGTTTTGCTAATTCAATATTTAATTGCATTTGTTTCGAACTCTGTTCTAGTCCTGTATATCTGGCTGTCATTTCGTTAAAAGCTGATTCTATTTCTTTAATCTTTTCTGTCAATTGTTGCGTGGAATTTTTAGTTTCTTGAAAGTTGTCGATTTCTTTTTTATTTGTATGAGTAGTGGGAAAAGTACCGCTTTTGGACCACTTTAATCCATGTTAATCCTATGGAAGAAGATACATGTGAGGATATCTTTTGAGGATACACTATGACGTCATCTAGTAATTAATTTAGGTCTAATTAATTAAGTAGGGTTGATTAGTTTTTTAATTAAATGTGTATTGAGTGCACCTGCAACAAGCATATCTAGTTTTAAGGGGTATATTTGGTATGTATGTGTGTATTCATTGGTCAGACCCCCTCCCCCCCATTTACCTACATGTTATGTCTGATATTTATTAGGTCTACAGTAATTTAAATCCCACCTGTGTTTTACCTGTAAGGTAAACTTTACATATATTCGTTCATGTTTATAATTGTTCAATCACTGAAGCATGAATTGTGTATATTTCTTATCATGTCGAAACATGTCTATATAATCCAGTTTGAACCGGATAATATATTTTCGACGCCATTTTGAAAAAAAAAATTAATATTAACGCGTCCCTCATATTTTTGCATGACAAACTGTTATTTTACTAAATTATTTTTTTACTGTTTAAACTTCACAACCATGTAAACATCAAATACAGCATATATTTATAGTTTGTTTATATTTTTGAACAAGGTGTAAATAAAATAGAGTCGGGTCACACAGTACAACACAGAAAGTTATACTGTAATTTATATAATCAGACATTATGAACAGGCAGAAAGTTATACTGTAATTTATATATATCAGACATTATGAACAGGCAACTGAATAATTTTCCTAATAATAAATTGTATTAAATGTTAAAGGTAGATATTAATGCCACGTATCAATCCCCCTTTTTCTTACCGTGTGTTTACATCGTATATTGACACATTCCGACTCGACTTAATGAAACAATCCGAATAATATTGAACATGAAGTGTATATAAAACACAGTATCACATTTTTCGGTGAATATCTGAACTTTATTATGACCAAAATATAACTTTTATCGGGACCACAGCAAAAAGGTTGTTTTCAACATGGCGACTTTTTATTAATGAGGCCATAATATGGGACGATCCACATAAAAGGGGCCACAGGTATTTCATCTTAGACAAAAATAAAATATAAAAATATTTTCAACACATTGAAATAGCTTTACATGTTATTTCCATTCTATATTTCACGACAAAAGGTTTTCAGAACAAAAACAATAATCTGTAGATTGTATATCATCACGAATTACATCCCGAACACCTCTGCCAGCTCTCTGACACCTATATAAGCGGAAAAATCGATGGTGAAATCGTCATTTTTGAATTGACAGCCGAACAGCGAAGATCCACAAGTACTGAGTACAGGATTATCATTAATAAGTATGGTGTACAAATATGCCAAAATTATTTTACTTTTGCACTTTTAATTTACACTTAAATGTTGACAACTTGGTTTTTTATTTTTTATTAGTTTATTTGCTAAATTTAAATTTTATTATATTGATAAAATAAATACAATCTTTTGTGAAATAATATTTAGAAAACTGTGTTAAAATGAAAATATTAACCGACATATAGTCTTATATCACTATTGGAACATGCATCGGCTACAGGGACCGACTGTGTGACACTTCCCGACTGTATGAGATCAAGGGAGAATAATATCTCGTATGGACGTCACCCTGTAGCTTCTCCGTAGCGCTTGGACGAATGTCTTGAAGAGTGGCTCCGTTGTGGAAGACGAGAACGTATGTCAGCTTAGATGCTCGTAATGTCTCCACAATAGATTTAAGCTTACTGACCGGCCTTAAATAAGGGCACTTCATAGACGATCATTCAAGCGTCAGTGCTAACAAAAGAAGTTTAGCTATATAACGGCGATTGTGTTGTTTAAATGTTTCTTGTAATTAATTATACAACTATGAAACAAAGAGTTCTAGACGGTTTGAAGTAGTCTCCCGCATGAACTTTGTGTACCGGTCTAGGGCAGTGCCATGTAGCTCACAATGGGGAAGGAGTGTCATGTGGTACGCCCCGCGATGCCGGGAATACTTACCCAACTGTGTTCATGCGGCCTCTGACAAGAGGACAGCTCCGATTTGTAGTGATACAAGACGTCGATGGGTGGTGACTGCTTTGGCATATGCCTTAATCAAACAATCTAGTATATCAATCAAATTTTTATTTGTATCAGCATCAAAACTGGGAACCTCTATACGGTCGGTAGATTTGCGAGCCATTTTTCCGACACATGAGACGAGTACCAGTGGCGAAAGACTCTCCTGATATAAATAATAATTGGTTGGTTCGTTTCGGATATCACGTGATTTGCTGATATAATTACATCGTTTTAACAAAGATGTGTTCATTATATTGACAGATATTTAGTTATTGACAGATACCAAGGCGTTAAGATGGAACAAAGGAAAACATACTCTTGCTTTGAATGTGGACTTCACTTTAGCCAAAAGTCTAATTTGTACAGACATAAAAGGACTGCTCATTCAACCAAAACCTTTAGCTGCGGCGTATGTAATGCAAATTTTAACAGACAAGACAATTATCAGCGGCATAATAAAATACACGGCCAGAGTGGTGGTGGCAACAAAGAGCCAACACACAAGGTACAAAATAACCAGCAACGACCTAAATAAGAGGATAAAATTCAACATGATAATGAGGCCACCAAACAACACCAAGATGAAACTTGCAATGAACAAGCACTTGGAGGAACAATGAAAACACATATAATTACTGCTGAAGGTTTGTCCAAATTCGATCCGATGAAGTTTTTGAGAAGTAAATACGACGAAATCAAAGATTTGATGAAGTCTGCCATAAAAGAACGAGGTGGAATCAAATGGTATTTATCCATGAAAGTGAAAATGACTAGAAGAAAAGGAGAAGAGATCGAGACAGCAGAGTCACATTTCAGGGGTAAATGTCAAACCAGCTTAAAATTTGAAGATCTCGATGACAGTATGAAAGAGTCAATCAAAAAGATGTACAACTCGTTTATCGAATATTAACGACAAGGTAGTAACTGGACCGTAGATAAAGTGTTGAGCGTTACAATACACATGGCAAGATACAGACCGCTTAAAGGTTCTAGTTATATTCCACTGCCAATCAAATTGAGGTCAAAGCATGCCATCATCAATGTACAAAACAAGGATAACAAATGTTTTATGTGGTCAATATTAGCTGCTATAAATCCAGCAGAACGCCATGCAAATAGACTTAGTAAATACAAGGAATTCAGAAACGCATTGAAGTTTGAAAACATACAATTTCCGGTTAAGGTGGCAGATATATCAAGATTTGAAAAGCTAAATCAAATATCCGTCAACGTGTTCGGATACGAAAAAGGTGATGTTTTCCCACTTCATATTACTAAAGATCGATTCGAGAAACATGTTAACCTTCTTATGATTTCCGACCAGAAAAAATCACATTATTGTTGGATAAAAGACTTAAATCGATTATTATTTGATCAGAAATCAGTAGGACATAGATATTTTTACTGCCAATATTGCTTGCATGGATTTACAAAGGAGAGGTTATTGGTGGATCACGAACCTTATTGCCAGACACACGGACCTCAAAAGATAGAACTACCAACAGATGAAGATAAATGGCTCTATTATAAAGACATACGTAAGCAGTTGAAAGTACCTTATGTAATTTATGCCGATTTCTAATCCTTGCTACAACCCATTCAAGGACCAGAAAACGATCCAGAAAAGTCATCTACTGTAAAAACTACGAAACATGTACCTAGTGGGTTTGCATACAAAGTCGTGGGCCTTACACCGGATACTTAAAAAGAACCTGTTGTGTACCGAGGTTTAGATGCTGCCGATAAGTTTGTAGAATTCATGGTTAAAGAAATGGATTACATCGAGAGTAAATTCAAACATTGTGAACCTATGCAAATGACCGGTAGCGACTGGCAATCGTTTAAGAACGCTACACAATGCCACATTTGTTACCATGATCTAGGCCAAGATCGTGTCAGAAATCATTGTCACGTGACCGGGAAATTTAGAGGAGCTGCCCACAGCAAATGTAACATTAATTACAAATTTACTGGGCGTATTCCTTGTATATTACATAATCTCAAAGGTTATGACAGCCATTACATCATGCAGGCAATCGGCAAAGTCCAAGGGAAACAACTCAAATGCATACCCAACAATATGGAAAAATATGTCAGTTTTTCTCTTGGATGCATGGATTTCATCAATTCCTTCCAATTCATGTCATCGCGTCATTGGAGAAATTGGTTGAAAACTTGGCAAAGGAGGGATCCAGTAAATTTAACCATATGAAGAGTTACTTTGAAGAAGACAAGATTGCTTTATTATTGAGAAAACAAGTCTAACCGTACGAATATTTTGTTTCTGAGAACAAATTTGGAGAGCAACAACTTCCACCTATTTCAAGCTTTTATAGCACTTTATCTGGAGAAGGCATAACGGATGACGATTATGCTCATGCCCAGACCGTCTGGAAAATCTTGGACAATACCATGATCTTTACGTCCTCACCGATGTGCTAGCATTAGCCGATGTTTTTGAAAATTTTAGAGATATCTGTTTAAACTACTATGGATTAGACGCAGCTCATTTCTATACA
>MJUU01001619.1:30812-49409 GCA_002080025.1 Modiolus philippinarum
AAGTTTGCAAAATTCAACAGTGGTTTCAACTATATATTGGTTGTGATCGATATCTTCTCTAAATATATCTGGCTTAGACCACTGAAGGATAAGAAAGGAGAAACCGTTGCAAGGAGCTTGAAAGAAGGATTATCTGAAGGAAAATCACCTAATAGAATAAGAACAGACAAGGGTCAAGAATTTAGATCACGATCTGTAGACGTACTGCTGAAACGAAGAAACATTCAACATTTATTTGCACAAAACACCGAAATCAAAGCCAACTATGCAGAGAGAGTGATTAAAACAATAAAATCAAGGATATATAGATATTTTACTCATAAACAATCTTGCTCTTATGTGGATGATCTCCAGAAATTTGCAAACAGTTATAATGAGACATATCACAGGACGATAGGCATGGCTCCTGACAAGGTGACCAAAAGCAAAGAAACTAATCTATGGTGGAAGATGTACTGGCCTAAAGATATAATACAAAGCAAATCTAAGAAAATTCGGAAACCCTTTCGTTTTAAAGTAGGAGATAAAGTTAGAATTACGTATATCAGGAATCCGTGTACCAGGGAATACGATGAAAAGTGGACAGGGGAGATATTTATTATTTCTCAACGCATTCTTCGTGGTGGATTATCGGTTTATCGACTTGAAGACTTCAACAACGAAGAAATAAAAGGAACATTCTACCAATCAGAATTACAGAAGGTAGAAGTACGAGACGATGACTTGTGGAAAGTTGAGAAGATTTTAAAGACAAGAGGTAAGGGACGTAACAAACAACATTTTGTAAAATGGTTACATTGGCCGAAGAAATTCAACTCATGGATACCCGCTCGCGATGTAAATAATCTTTAATTTTTTTTTAAAGAGAGTGAACTATCCTGGAAAGGCTCACTTCAGGTCTCGACAGTTTACGCCCCTGCACGAAAGATAGCATACTGTTGGCCCTTTCGTGAGGATGAAGATACTGTCGGGTGGTAGATGACTCTCTATTGTCTTTAATCTAGATGTATAATTGGTTAATGATAATTTATAAGTCAATTGTAAAGACAGCGTAGGGTGGTTCCTCGACCTATGACTGTCTTTATTCACGAGGATAATAAATGTAAATAAAATATATAGTCTTTTTTATTTATTTTTGAATACATCAATACCATACGAGATACATCACAATGAAACAAAACAATTAAATACATTGTACATGTATAATTACATACAATAAAATACATACCCAATTCAACAAACTAATAAAGATTAGACGAGGACAAACATTGAAATTGTTACATAAATAGGGGGGAGGTCTGACCAATGAATACACATATACATACCAAATATACCCCTTAAAACTAGATATGCTTGTTGCAGGTGCACTCAATACACATTTAATTAAAAAACTAATCAACACTACTTAATTAATTAGACCTAAATTAATTACTAGATGACGTCATAGGGTATCCTCAAAAGATATCCTCACATGTATCTTTTTCCATAGGATTAACATGGCTTAAAGTGGTCCAAAAGCGGTACTTTTCCCACTACTTGTATGCTTTTGTTTTTCTATTTGTGTTAATCTATCATGAATATTTGTGGCAGCTTGAAGTAAGTTTGAAAACAGTGATTTGATATCGCAGTCTCTATCAGTAATTCTTACTTTGGTTTGTAGCAATAACGTTTTAGTCTGGAAATCGTAGTTCGCCATGATTAACGTCTCTAGGGGATATATAATTATACATGAATGAATAGCTTTCATTAAAACCGTTTCATGATAATTTGTCTACTTTTCTTCGAACACAACAATAAAAATTAAATTGCGTAAAGCAAACATAAATTGCTTTACCTAGAAAAAAAAGAAGGGAAACGGGGAATGTGTCAAAGAGACAACGACCTAAAGGGGAGTAATAACAACTCAAAACCACCATAAGATCTTCAATGCGGTGAGGAAACCCAACACCCAACGGCAGTACTCTAAGTAAAGAGTAATCAAGTTCGGCGTAATAAACACCATCCTAGACTCCTATAAACATAAAAAACAACGGCAGTAGAATACCGAAGGAACAAGGCAAGCGATGACCACAAAAATCGAAGTCCAAAGACATTGCAAAATCGGCAACAGAGAAAAACAAAGACAAAACAAGGAATTGAGACAGCTACAATGCACGGAAATAAAAATATGATATTAAAAACTAAGGCACTCGTAGTGTAAACTTCCGTGAAGTCCAGGAGTGACATCAGGTGCTCCTGAAGGGTAAGCATGTCTAGCTCCGCTAGCGGGACCCGTCACACTATCAGTTAGTCAATCCAGGGTTGAGTCAAATCCGGTTATATCAAATTCGTGAAGACGTGAAATCTAGCTGATAATGTCCGTTTTCATTTGGGACACAGACACGTCATATCTGTCAACTATGTCATGGTGACGGCCATAAAATTTCTGAAGGGATGGATAGTAACAAAGGCTGAAAGTAAACTAAGTAGAAAACAGACAAGACACTGCCTATTTAGGAATAGCAATGAAAAGATATGGAATAAATGCACATGAGACAAAGACTTTACAAATACATGATAAACAAAGCAATGCAACAACGCTTGTATCGTTGTTCTTCATCTTGAAATTACCCTGAGCTTCAACTATGATACATACCTCATAGTAAGATCAAGACGGTTCCATGGGTTATTTCATATAGAATAATGGTAGTTTTGAAGGTCGAGACAGAAAATATCACCGTATCGCATCGAGTCCGAGCTGTGATACTAGTGATATTTTCTGTCGAGACCTTCAAAACTACCATTATTGTTTTTATCGGCAAGGTCATAAGAATCATGATGTCAATTTCATGACGTCATTGCCTGATATTTTCTTGTATCAGGTCAGTACGCAGATACTGACAATATCAGTCAGTAAGATCAAAGAGAAAATGTACATATTGCCGATAATTTTATTTCTCTAATTCTTGTTCAAAATAAACACTTCCCAAATGATGTTAGATGAACTTAATAATCAACATGTTTAGACATTGATCTCACTTGCTGATTGGTTGTCTCGTGTCAGTTTCTAGAAATAGTGCAACCGGATGTTGATGAAATTAACACCTGCATCATTGTCTAGCGAATTGATTTTTACATTTTTATTACTAAAATAACTAAATTAATTGAAAATATGACATTTTTTATCAAAAATATTACATTCAACACCCCTTTCAATGAAAGGCGCAATGATACACATAGCAACGATGATAGCAACAAAATGGCGGCATACTGGCGACTGGAGACTATGGAGATCGCTTTACGTCAAATAAATTGAGTAGGAATTAGAGAAAAAATCTCTAACATTGTTTTCCGGTTTATTACGATAATTTCTCACATCTCGATAGTTAAATTTTCACATTTTAAAGTTCTCGGATAAACCTCGAACTTTAAAATGTGAAAATTTAACTATCTCGATGTGAGAAATATACGTAATAAACTGGAAACAATGTTAGAGACTATATATCTGCTTGTTTCCATCATAATCCCTATCACTTTCAATATTTTCAATTAACTTGTCAATCAAAGTAAGTGCAAGACCACACCAAGTACCAGTTTGAATAACAAAATACCAAAGTTACTTCTAATTTAGATTCTGCATATGCAAACAGGATCTAAATAGAAAATTCAAAATCAGCTAGGTACAGAAATGGTTTCATTGCTAAATTCATTACTCATCAATTCGGGGTCATCAACAAGCATTAAATCAACTGGCAAGGTGTTCTTTCACGCTGACAAGTTTAATGCTTGTCAGACAGAAAGACTAGTAAAATACAATCAAGAAATAAATTTGAGTCAATTGCAAGAAAACTTAACGTAAGATCATAAAATGTTGGCACTATAAACAGTTGGTAAGAATAACATTTTGAAATTACAAAAATAATATGCCAAAATTTGAAATTATAATAGCGTATCCATATTAGAAATTCTCTTAAAGTGAAGTTAGCCATAACTGAAAATATAATCAAAGCTCTGATGGAGCTGTAATTCGAAAGCCCGGGAAATATACACACCTCAAAACTCGTGGTCATCCAAGGAACTGCTGCATAGAAAATAACTAATTTATAAGCTGTTTTTGGAAATGGGAGATCCGATTTGAACATTGCGAAAAGAAACTACAATTTATCAAAAGTGAAAAAAAGCAATTCCTAAATAACGTTAAAATAATCAAGAAGGATAATCATCGTATGCCGAGGGTGCTTGTGGGACGATCATCGATCATTGGATACGCGGGGGGAGGGGGTGCTTGCATCGCGAAATCTGCACCTCCCTGAAATCCCAGAAAATAGATAAAGAATTGGCTTCCAGTGCCCTTTCAAAAAGTGTGTTTGAAAATAAATCTGCTGTTGTGCAATTTTTGTTCAATAAATCTGGCTAAAAAAACTGACCCCCCATCAGAATGAAATATGAAAAAGAAAGGAAATGGGGTAAATGTCAAGGAGACAACATCCCATATCCAGTTTATAACGACCCAAAACAAAGCATCTAGGGGTCACCGTACGGTCTTCAACACAGTGAGGAACCTCACACCATATAGCAAGCCCTAAATGGCCCCAAAAGGGGAAAAAGGTGGATAAATCAATAGAACAAACCACATCCAATAACCCAAATATCAAGAAACTAAAATTTTATAAGAAGACACGGACAAGTCAATCACCAACATATTCCTGACTTTGGATGTCTAATTTATATTATAAGGAAATTAGATAACCGTTTAGATAAGCGCAAACCAAAAAAATATGGTTATCGTATAATTCTCTAAACAATGCAATCAGGTAAAAGAATACTGATGCAGAGAACAATATAGTTGACATTAACTACGCAAAATGTGCGCTGAAGTTCTAAATAGGGACAGTATATGCTGAATGTTGTTATCAATTTTATAAAGCAACACCTTTACTATTCCACTATTCCACTCACAAATCCGGACTTTGTATGAAACTTACGCATTATATTTACAGCTCATTTAAATGAATGTCAATAGGCTCGTCAGTAGTAGATGAGCATAGTTCGGGTCGGATTTGAGGTAGTGGTGCTGTGGTGGTGCCGGAAGTGACGTAGACCGGAAGTAACACCGGAAGTCACATGACCGGAACACGAAGTGATTGGGTTACGCATGCGCAACCGTAATGGGGTATTTATCTACTGTAGGTAGCCATTCAGCCGGAAATGACGTGTTGGGTAAACACGTGACCCTGCAGGGGTATTGTATAGCCTAATAACATTATGCATGCGCTACCGGAAGTGGGTGTGTCCCCAGTTGTATACCGGAAGTGGTCCTATTGAAAGCCCTAATCTGCCATGTTTACCGGAAGTCGGGTATGTTCCCTAGTCGGTACGACTCGGTCTTGTCAATCAGCAGTTATCATTGTATTTCTTAGGGTGTCTTCTATCACGTCAGCGTTCGTAAAGGGAGGTAATTTTCCCGCGGTATTTGTTGATCTTAAATGTCTTTTATCACGTCCGCGTTCATCCAAGGAAGATAACTATTGCTTGTATTTTTCCTGCTTTTTTAAGTTTGGTGATTTCACCCGAGACTTGGGCGATATAACTCGCGATGTATTGATGTATGTGCTAGTTTATGTTTATGTTCACCAGTATTTAATACGACTCACGAGTATGTTTTTGGCAGTGTTCGTGTGCTCATTTCACAATTCGATGGTGGAGATGCGATGATAGGTTATTGTGGTGGTGGAGGAGGAGGAGGAGGTTGTGGTTGTGGTCGGATGCAAGGCTATTGTGATGGAGGAGGAGCTGGTGGTGGGTTTTGGTGAGGTTAGGGTTTGGATCAGGATATAACACTTTATCCTTTTGGTGCATTATGTTACCATTCGATACATTTTAATTTTTTATTTCATGTTCACAAAATCACAGCAACATTCTAATTTTCTGTCTTTACATTAATGTCAATTTTAGTTTTCTGTCTTCAGTGCTGGTTCTTCCGTTACTAGTATGTCCATCCTCTTTACATCCGGGTCTGTAGGTATTTTTATGTCCATCTTTCTCAGTTCAAGTTCTGTGCCTTCAAACACTGATATAATCTTCTTCAGTTATGTCCATTGATATGGTGTGAGGGTCATACCTGACTTTGTAGGAAACAATGTCAATTCTCCATTGGGAACGAAATACTTTCTCACACAATTCGTTAACTGAGATGCTTTGATGATGATGTAGATATCTTCTCCCAAATGGTATGACAGGTCGACAGGTTCTCTATTTTTCACTCGTTGAATCAAGTCATCCACCAGTTCTGTGGTGTCACATAGGATTCTCCACTGGGGTAAAGATAAGCTGATACCCGATTTGGTAGGAACATCGTCTTTTTCCCAAAACCTCAGGTCCACTCTCTTTGTTCTATTTCATTCTGTCAACACTGCATATCGTCCTCCACCTAATGGCATCTTCAAGGGAGTTTGAGTGTCAGTATCCTTTTTAGCTGTTTTTTTTCATCTTAGTTGATGTGGTTAGCTTAGCTTTCTTCATAGCTTCCTCGACGATATCGGTCATTCTCTTGCCTGGCACGACTAATGTCAAGCTTCCTCTGCTCTGCCTTTTATAGTTAACGTACGTTATTTCGATGGCTTTGATTGGTCGGTTACTTTTTGTCAGAAGAGATTTGATTGGTTGATTTTCCTGTATTCTGATTGGTCAATCCATTGAAATTGGAGGCTTCTGATTGGTTAAAATCTCTGCAATTTGATTGGTCAGTATTATGTACACCTTCAATCCGTTTTGTCCGAAACAAACATCTGTTTTATTAATTAATGTTGCAATAATTTTATCTCAATGATATTCCTTTATTGAAATGTCTTATTATATTTATAATTCTTACCGTATATAGTTCTATCTTAAATACGTTCACGAGTATACTTTTAGCTGTGCTCTCGTGCTCATTTCAGTATTCTTTTGTTATGGTGGTGGTGGGATGATAGGCTATTGTGGTGGTGGTGGTGGTCCTCCCCAACCACAACAAGAGCCAATATCCCACCTCCACCACCGCACGCGGGCACTGCCAAAAACGTACTCGTGAGTCGTATTAAATACTGGCAGGTGAACATAAACATAAACTAGCACATACATCAATAAATCGCGAGTTATCTCGGGTGAAATCACCAACGCGGACGTGATAAAAGACACCTAATATCAACAAATATCGCGGGAAAATTACCTCCCTTTACGAACGCGGACGTGATAGATGACACCCTAAGAAATACAATGATAACTGCTGATTGACAAGCCCGAGTCGTTCCGACTATGGAACATACCCGACTTTCGGTTAATATGGCAGATTAGGGCTTCAAATAGGACCACTTCCGGTATACAACTGGGGACACACCATTCCGGTTGCGCATGCGTAATGTTATTAGGCTATACGATACCCCTGCAGGGTAACCCAAATAATTCAGTCGTTATATTCCACTCACTACGATCGCTCCATTAACGCCTGAATGCAAACACCTGGGAAATCCTTCAACCGGAAGTATTAATTGAGCTATGAATCACGGGTATTTAATTTAAAAATAATATTTTTTGTCCTTTCCGTTGTCGATATGCAACACAAGAAATGTGTCTTTTCCATTTAAGATTATCAGATAGATTAATTTGCAGTTTTTCGAATTTTAACAAATACTTTATCTCCATTCTAAACATCGCATCGTCAACTTTTATGTTTGTAAACAACCGGCATGTGCTATTGCGCATACTCACGAATTTGAAGCTTGCTGATTGGTCACCTATTTCAGAGAGCAGCTGAAGGATTTTTAATATGTGACGAGTTCAAGCCCTCGAGAGGTTATCAGCCGCTAGAGGGCGCAGAATTATTCGAGTTACCTGCAGGGTCACGTGTTGTTCGAACACATCATTTCCGGTTAAAATGGCTACCTACAGTAGATAAATATCCACTTCCGGTTGCGCATGCGCAACCCAATTACTTTATGTTTCGGTCACGTGACTTTTGCTTCCGGTCACGTGACTTCCGGTGTTGTCACTTCCGGTCTACGTCATTCCCGGCACCACCACCTCAAATCCGACCCGAACTGTGCTCATATTCTACTCTTGTCGCTCTTTTAAATCACGTGACATTACTCGGATGGTTTTATGAATTCTCCAGCCTTCGGCTTTCGAATTAAAAAGCATGCATCTCTTACACGGGAATCTTTTTTCACTGAGCTTACACTGCAGGAGAGACACGCACCAGTCTAAAACAATGAAAGGATATGAAGCAAATGCATTTAAGACAAAGTCGCTACAAATACATGGTAAAACCAAGCAATGGAACAACAGTAGGCCTTCAACAATTAGCTTTGCTCATACCTAATAATATGAGGAAGGCTCGGCCTTGAAGAAATTCCAGACTTTTACCCGGCTCTACTATTTATATAGCTCATTAAAAGTCCTTGCTCTGGACGTTTGACGACAAGCGTGATGGTGATGAGTACAACTTTTCAGTTTTGAGCAGTAATTTTCCAACATGTCCGCGTCTTACATCACAACTCTTTCGCTTATCTTTCGCTCAAAATATGCTATGTTTAACAGAGACTTTTAAACACAAATAAATAATTTAATGTCTCTGTTTTGCACCAGCTGGACGTTTTACGATCTTTACATGATTAGCCTGGACAGATCACAACTGTGGATCCAGCCAGTACCATAGATGGAGCATATAATAGACCATATCCAAGTTCATGGTCTGCACTCCCTAATTTATACTTTTAGACTGATCCCGGTGTGGACAAAAAACTGGTTCCAGATTCCTTGTTGTAATGAGCACTAAGGAAAATAGAAATATTCTAACGTGATTTTATCAAAAACGGAATTATTTTTGAGAAAATCAAAGTTGCCAACATGAGAAGCAACAGGTGTAAAACATTTTGGAACATTTCATTACAGATATGGTCAAAGAAAATAAAATATTTCTGTCAGTGACAGGCGACTGATTTCATGGTTCTTAAGTAAAATAAATGATAGTATAAAAGAAAATATTTTTTATTACAGATGATTTTTAAGATTCAACAATCAGTATAAAATCACTTAAGATTAATTGACCAGATCTGTTTGAATAAAACACCTACTTTGGCGTCTTTAATATTCGTGGTTGTCAACATCCAAGAAAGATAACTCTTACAAAGTGATAAATTAGGGAGTTTAAACCAGATCATATCATGAACCTGGATATCACCTATTCGTGTCCTTTTTGAGAACCTGGTGCTACATCCATTTTGGAGGGTTCCCACTACTCTGATTGATTCAGTTTTGTGGAGTTTTTGTTTATTTGTGTTGCCTGTGTCATATTGTCTTCGTTTATGTTACATTTTGAATTCTCGTTTCTTTAACTTTTTTATTCAATAACTTGGCAGTCCTCCTTTTCTCTCTTTGCTTGTGTTTTGTCTGTCGCGGCAGTATTCAAGCCTTGACCCTCCTTTTGACAATTAGGCATTGCAGGCGATCTATCAAGTCGTGGTAAGGGTTATAAAATGTCTTTAGTGACACTATACATGTATATAGCAAATTCGAGCCAGTTTAGCTGCGACGTAATGTATCGTATATAGCTCCGTAGACTAGACTATTTCCGTGGACCAAGTGATAAATGAAGCGCCAATATTGGATTAATAGCATAGGGTAAGCATTTACTTACACAGGTTCCTGCAACCTAGCCGGGGATTTGAATGCATGTATGTCCCTTAAACATTCCTCCAGACTCGCTAGATAATGTGATGCAGAATATGCGTGAAAGGCTGTTCCTTGAGAAAAATGTTTATCATCAGTAGTTTTCCTATTGTCACCATTTTTTAGCGAGTTGTACAATTAAAAAAATGTTCTCTTTAGATTATGGAGTAAAGAATATTTTAAATTCTGTATTTTTAAACTTAGCCACCAACCACTTAACTTGAAAAGGATTGTATCAACAATTATTTTTTTTTTCAAAATTAGCATATTTTTTGGAAAGGGGACAGAACTCCTCTTTCAGGATATATTTTTTAGCATTTTTGCAGTCAAAATATTTATTCACATAAAATCAGCTTCAAAATATTTTTTTGGTAAAAACCATACCCCCACCCTTTCAAATTAAATGGTCGGTCTCTTGCGTGTATTTAAAAAATCATAATCATATAATCTGCAGAATGCTACTACTTGTCAAGCTCCTTCAAATAAAAGACCCGAGATGATTTAAAATGGAAACTTGTTTTGTTGACTGAAACATTTAGAAATGGGTTCTACATAAGAAAAGAAGGTAGGTCGAAGAAGTTAACGATTCTGGTTTTACAAATACTCTATACATGTTGAAATATCGGATTTTTCTCTGTGTAGTTGTCGGCAAGGACAAATTGCATCATTATTTTTTTTTAAGTTTCAAAGAATCTGTGAGAGTAATTAATATTTATGAGACATTGTCTTTCAATCGAGTCAAAAGGTCGCCTGGCAAACGAACGTACCAGGCAATGATCTATGAGGGGAGCCATGGGTTTATTTCGTTCTCCTTGACATTGGATTTCAATTCCCCGTGATTCGTTTTCCATTACATTAATTTGTCGTGAATCGTTATTAGAACATTGTCCGCGAGTCGTTCTTCCGTGATTGACAAAATGAATTTCCTATGAACTGTGATTGATCCGAATAATTTTTCGTGATACGTGATGAAAGCCCCCCCCCCCCCCCCCATCAGGTCCCTCATTTATAGAAAACCATTGACTAATCTATTTTTTCAAATTAAAGGTACCCATCCCAAAACGAATTATCATTTTGGTATGATTAGTAAACCTTTTCCAAGCTTTCTCAACTTGTATACCTTTCAAGTTTTGAAAATTTCCATTCCCGAGGTTTGTCAAAAATCAAACATCAAAGGACAAAACATAAAAATCTGATGGATTTTAGCAATTTGAAAAACAAGTGTTACTTCATGTGTGCAAGACTTGACAGTTCAACTCAATTCCTTTGATACACTCTACGATTAAGAGGAAAAACATCCAAATTTATATTCAGCCTTATTATATCATAATTCATGATTCAAATACCCAACAGATATATCACGCTTCACCAGAGCGCATTGCAATCTCAACTTGGATCTACGTAGTTGTCGGTCCTGGAACTGAATTTTTACATTTCCTGTGTAGCATGTAGCAGACGCCAAGTTGTCATCATATCTGAGGATTGCCAATTTTCACAATTATTTGAGCATTATGTTATTGAAAGCAAATGCCATTTCATTTTGAAAATTTTCAGTCAAAATATAGCCAGCATCACAAAAGGCCATTGTTTAAAGAAGGGGAAAGGGGATATTATTTCATTTTCAAGGCATTCGTAATTTCATTTTCAAAGAAGTTCATTGGAGGCATTGTATTTCACTGTGAGAGGCTTGGAGTGTCCTCGGTGCCCTCACGTACATTGAAGCCTTATTGGGAACGGTCGAAGACTAAGTCTGCAGTCTGTTACAAAGGATTAAGTGCCAAAAAGACCATTATGCTTTCTTTTCGTCGACTGTTTAAAAATTGCTATTCGTGAGTCAAAGAGTCATTTCTCATAACAACAAACGTAATTTCTCCGGGCTCGTGAAGTGACACAAAATACATTCAAAGTTGAAAGTAAAAGGGTGAAGCCTTTGAAACCCTATGTTCCAGGTAAATTCCAGGTTATTTTTAAACCGTTTGAATGGAGGAAATGACTCCAGGAGATTTTTAATTAATTAACATGGAAAAACAACTTCTAAACCGCTGGAATGTCGCGGTTCATCGTCAGTGTCACCATGGCAGCACGAACTAGTTTCCGGTTGAGTGGATTGTCGTTATGGTGACCTCGTGAAACGGAAAGGAGACCAGAAGGAATTTTTTTGACGTTGAAACTCGAGACATATGATTAAAGTAATCGGAGAATTTTTTAGTAAAATATTTCGGGTTGACTGGGTAACAAAAAGTAAAATTTTTGACAGTTTTTCAAAAAATGTATAAGTAAACTGACTCTTGTTATGTTGAGAAATAAAATTAGCCAATGAAAGAAGTTGATTTATTCATGTGATCTTTTGGTCGTACAAAAAGGTCAGGTGACAGGCAGAAAAAAAATCAAAGGCACCAATATATATTCTTGGATGACATTCTTACCATAAGTGCCAGCTTCGCTGGCATATTACGTTCAAGTAATGATGACCCTAGCACCGATTTGACTTTAATTGATTGTTAAATGTCGAACAACGCAACATCTGTGTTTCTCATTACTCAATGATACGGGGTTGTCAACAAACGTTTAATCAACTGGAAGCCGTGGTCTTATTTTCACTTTGGAATTTCAATAGTGTAGACATGAAATTAGTGACAACATCCTAAGAGTTTTAACTCTTTGAAACTATGGCCCCTTTTGCAATCTATAGATCATTAATGATAAGATATAAAGGCTACAAAATCTGTTTTCCTTATTACCCAGAGTGTGTGTGTGATGAAAAATAAAAAAAGACTAATTCCATTAAAGCCAAACGAAAATTTATTTGGTAAAAGTAAGAGTTTGGTCCTTTTGTATAGTAAAGTGTACAAAAATACGTCCATATAATATCAGAAGTTTACATCAAGATGAATCTAAGGTACAAATTTAAAGTACTTAATTAGATTTTCTTTTGTCTCCTTTGTCTAAGCATGGAATGAATTAGAGTTTAAAAAAATGCAAAACATCTTGGCGTGCATCAAGAATTATCAGAAGAAACGAATGTTTAATTTGTAGTAGAATCACGTTTTAACGAAGTGCATGAAGTATAGGTTCTCGCGGGGGTGGGATAGTTGGGGATCGGGCATATCCGCTAGCATTATATGTAGCAGAGAAAATTCGGTGTATGCAGACCAACAAAGTTATTTTTCTTCAAGTGTGTGACAGCAACACATACTGTACCTGTCCATTAGATAGAATCGTTGGATATTATACTGGGCTTTGTATATTATTTATATTTTCGTATAAAAATCTGCCTAACAGTACTACATCTTCACATTTGTATCAGCACACTTTTAGTATATTTTCCCTCCGGAATTCGTATATTTGCTGTTGTGGCATCCATCACATCAAATGTTCACCATCTGAACTTTGTTAGGCGCAAGAGACCACTTTGTTATCTATACAGTCTTTTGAAATATGTGACATATGCGTCATGCTTATCATATACCTAGCTAGACTTCTTTACATACTAGATTTGTCACGCATTCAGTCGACTTGACCTTATATGTCTGCATTCCTTGTCCAAAGACTTGTAATATGGTATATATGATACAAATGTATGTATTGTTCTCCGATATGCCATGTTCTTCGTTACATACTTATGATTAAATCTAAAAGAAAGCATCACTGTGTTATTGAAAGCTACATTTTATAGTCTGGATTGTCGAGAATTCGAAAGTGTCAGAGGAAGTGGAGTGCAGGTTGCCAACAAAGGTCTCACAGGTCAAAGAAACTCCAAAATTAGTCAGATCTAACAATGTTGCGTTGATAAAAATTTTAACTATTCCAGTAAAATATCTAAATTAACACATTTAGTATGTAGAGTTGTCACAGCAATGTTCCGCTCAATACTGGCATAAAAATAAATTGTAATTTTTTATACCAGTATTGTAACAGTGAATCGATTTGTCTTAAATGATAATAGCTTTTGAAGGGTTCCGGGGTTTAATCCTGAAGTTAACACATTGATATTTGTAGGGACATCAGTCTGATGTCACACGTTCGTTCGGCATAGCGAAATTTGAAAATCATGCTGAACGAAAAATAAATAACTAACGATCGTAGAAATTTGATATTCAAATTCTTTATTTCTCACAACCAAAGCACATACACAATGGTACAGAGATACTGAAGATCAAAACTACATATATAACGTTACATGACAACACAGACTATCCTGTAAACAACTTTTAGCCAGGAGTACACACGTTTTTATTAATAAGCTTTATGAATTGACACAATTTTCTAAGTTTTGAACGGTTTTTAATGTTATTGATGTGCGTTTGTTTTATACCCACTGCCTGCTTTCCGATTGTCATTTACTGATTTTTCCGTGCCTGCTTTGTTTAGCTTAGAACACTCTTTACATATAAACTATCGTAATGCACATTTCTAAAGTAGTTTGAATGGCATACTTTTGAAGGGTTGCCATTTTTTTTCTTTTCTAAATAAAAAATAAGTATCATTATAAGTTCAAAACATCGAACTTTTAAAAAGGCAAAATTTCGTACTATCAAGTAACTGTCCGTCATGTTCTCTTCCCTCAATACATGATCTCTAAACAATGAAAGGATATGGAGTAAATGCACATGAGATAACGTCTCTACAAATACATGTTTAAAACGAAACAACGATTTTATTGTTGTTCTTCATCTTAAAGTGACCATGAGGTCTTCAACATTTATCTTTACTCATATCCGATACTAAGTTCAAGACGACCTCTAGCACCTGTTTGAGCGGAATTCATTGGTACATTGTGTAGATGTCGAACAACGCTACATTCTTATATAGCTTTTATTTTGTTTCTGGATGCGGGATTGTCAACAGACATAAAAATAACTGGAAAAGTGTTCTGTCAATCGGGTTGCCCCGACAGGTAGACTTACCGTGAGAAGACAACCACAACATATAAACAACCACAGACATTCAGTTGGAAGAAAACTTGGCGGCATAATAAAATCGCAAGATGTTGGCGCTATAAACAGGTGGTCAGAATAACATTTGGAGATTACAAAAATTTATTTACTGTATACTTTGAAATAATTATTACTTAATCGCTACTGGTCAGAAATTGCATTCAACTTCACATTTCTTGATAATCGGCGAGTGTTCGCTGCGTCTGCTGTCAGTTACAACTCCATTGGTTGTGATATCCGGAGTTAGCCTGGCGCGTAGCTAGGGTCCTAGTGACGTGGAAGCACATAAAAGAGTTACAGATATATGGTTGCCTGAGGCCTCATTAAGTCTGATGCAAAACCCCAGTGGGGAGCAGGGAGCACATCCCCGCCTTCCTGGAAGCTCCACCTGCGCATAAAGGTGATAAAAACTTACAAATAATCCATCACATATTTGTTACGAGTGTGTGTACTTGATCATATGATTGATTGATTAAGAGTTTTCTCTCCAGTGAACAATTTTTTATTTACATCAGGACTAGAACAAGTTAATCAATTCAAAAAATATAAGCAAAGAAGAAGAAAAAGAAGGACAACAGGGGCAAATATATTTGCAACTGGAAAAGGGGGCAAATGGGTAGGGGCGGGAAATTAAGCCTTCTATACCCTCAGAATTACGGCTGCTCTCCTTAGAAAAAATGTATAAGGGCCCTTATATACTACATGGAGTGTGGCGTTTCTCCAAACAGTTCGTCTACAATGGTTCGGGCCAAGTGTTTTGTATTTTGACCTGACTACCCCACATAGACAGGACAATCCCCTATTCACCACCCAGTGGCGCTCCGGCAGCTCTGTCAACGGAGCCACTGAAAACCGATTCAGTTGCTGGGTGTATACTTGATCAAAACCATGGCACTTGTGTTATGTATATAATTATTGAAAAGGGTTTTGGGGGGGGGTTACTTTTTTGGGAGATGTACACATGAGAGAGGATGTCAATTTACCAGCCATTTCGGAAGTGTAACATATGAAACTACATACATGCGTAGATTTTATTTGCAAACTATCAAAATATATCTTACACTGTCTCAAACTTATAAAGGCTTTAACAATGCAGATTGACAATACTCTGCATCCCCCTCTCTCCCTGTCCCTCTCTTTTTCTTTTGATTTTCTTTTTTTTTGCGAAAATGACGTGGAAGCACGTGCTGCCGTGCCTCCGGGTAGCTACGCGCCTGTTTGCTTTATAGTGTAAAAATGAAAAGAACACTTTTATTCACTGCAATCGATTACATGGTATGATTGTCGGAACACCTGCCTTACTGAAAACTGTTCGAATGTATCCATGTAAAATTAATTATCTTTACACATCCCCTTTTTAAATATTAGGTAGGTACATGTGTACACAGGAAATATCGAGTCTTGCTCAGTGTTCTTGTTTAAATTTACAAAATATTATTTTTTATTTATTTTTTTTTGGGGGGGGGGTTATTGTATCAATGGATAGGTTATAAATAACAAACCTAATTAGTACAGTTGTGTAACTGTTTTCCTGGGTAGTATCGATCGGATAACACCTATCATAAAAATACTTTATAATACACGTGACCATTCAATATAGAATTTAAATATCACAAAATTCGTTAGTACATGTTTGGGGGTAACTATAGTATACCTATATAGGTAAGTCAAAATACTCTTTTTAACACATGTATAGTTTGAATTTTTTTTATTTTTGTAATTTCACAAATTTGACAATGGTTTTATTATGAAAAAATTGATAGTATAAATATTGAGAATAATTTGTAATTCTTTAATGAAATTTCAAAACAAAATTTAACAAGTCGTATGTATCATAGTAATAACTGGACAAAGACGACTTTATCTTGAATGATTGGGTCAGTGTGGTCAACTGAGTTAAACCCGGGGTTGTTGGTTATATAACCCTATGTTTATATTATCTCACTAATCAGTGAAATTTAATCGAGTGTCAAGTTTGTGACCACATTTAAAAACATGTCAATGAAAAGGTTTTAAAGGTTTCTTATTTATTTTAAGGTTGAAATGGAATGGCTACACGATATACGACATTTTTATTACTATGCTCTGTCAAAAGGAGGTATGTAAATAATGCTCTTTTTTATGTCTCTGGAAACAATGAATTCATAACTTTGTAATATGTCCCTTGTACAAAGCTACGTCCGTAACTTAGTTATCACGTCTGCTGAACCTTTGTGATTTGTCGAGTAACCCTGTGACAATTTAAGAGGATGGGTGTTTGTTTGCTTGTGTATTATGTTTTGGTTCTGTTTTGTTTCCGAAGAATGGGATTCGGTATTCCCAATTCCGTATATTACCCAGTAACGAGCCGCTCGTTGTTATTGTGGGTTGTTTTAAGTGCGACGTTATTAATATGACTTGTGTTGAAAGAGGGTCACGCTCTTTTTGGTTAGTTATGCAGTAGATATCCCTTTGCAGAGCAGCATTTCTCCTCACGGCATATCCTCCCGTTCAGCGGAGAGTCAAAATTTTTTATCCTATGCCTTGGTCTTGCCATAAATTGTGAAAATATCTTATAAATTATCCTCATTTTGATGCAGCGTAAATATTGCCAAGTAGGCAAAAACTTTTACCAATCAATCTTTTTACCAACTTGATGAAGATTGACTATTCGGGTTTATGTTGTGTACGTATAATGTGCAAATAAGCCTGCGTTTTCAAGTATAAATTAGACCCAGGGATTTTGTGTTACGTTGTAATTATTTTGAATAAAATCTCGCCGTGTATTTAAACTTTTTTGTCGAGAAGACCTAGGCAATTTTGAAATTATTAACAAATTAGTAGCATGTGTCATTCTTGGTATAATTATTTTTTTTTTCAACTAGTACTTGCTATGGTCCTATTTAGATTTAGTCAACCATGTATCAAGTGAATTACCAAGTTGGTTGTTGTATTCCAGAATTATGTAACACACTTTGAAATAACAGAAACAACAAAGGTACATAACATTTAAAGGCCCTACACTACAACGTTCTAGCTAACGTGTGCCAACATTCGAGATTTTTTGTGAATACGTTGGCACATGCTGAAGAAATTCTCTTGCTGGATGCATTCAAAACTTGAAACGCACGGTAACTTTTTCATAACTTGTCTGTAACGCTCAAAGAACGTGAAACAACTTAAGGCAATGTTTCAAAAGCGTGATTTTGATTTTACTATTACTAATTTCCCCTTTCTTGACGGCGACGTTCCCCTAGCTCCATCATACGGGGTGTATATATCTCACTTTGTACGATTCGCTCGCATTTGTTCTACCCTTGATGATTTTAATGAGCGTAACTTTACTCTCACATCCAAACTTTTACATTTCATAAATTATTAAATACCTTTAAGAAGTTTTACAGAAGATATGAACATTTGATATCTAGATATGACGTGACTCGCAAACAGCTAATTACAATGGGAATTTCTCATCCTCGATTTTATGGAAATGTTATTAAAAAATGTCAAAAACTTATAAATAATCCAGAAAAACTGGGACGTAACTTACAATCTTTACGTAATAGTGGATATCAACGAGATATTCTGAACAAATCCGTTAAATTGGATTCCAGTGACCTGAAGACTTTACATATATACTGGCCTCTCACTGATACTGCCGAAGTCTACTGAAATACATGAAGACTCTTTACCAAACCCTTCGGGGAGTTTTGAGTTTGATTTTTCTTCCGTAGTGCGACAGTGTTTTACCAGCAGACTAGATTCCTTGAGCTAGCTGGCAGCTCTTTGACCCTTCTTTCAAAATAACTTTTTTCATATGCCTTTTCTGTTCCAAGATAGTGGTCATTGAGTTAGTAGTCTACCTGTATTGGATTTTATTCGCATGGTTATGATACTATAGGGAAACGGGATAGAGAAAGGGGAGGTTTGGGTATACCCATAAACCGGTTTAACCATACCACTGGCTTTTGCTAGTGCCAGTACCAAGTCCGGCTAT
>MJUU01001620.1:26936-48719 GCA_002080025.1 Modiolus philippinarum
ATGTTTGAAAAAATGTATAAAATATAGCCTTAATGGCTTTGGTGTAATGATACTTTCCATTCTTCAAACTGTTGTTGTGTGTACTTACACATATTCTTGGTTCATACAAACGTATGTTGCAGTATTTGATATATTTTCATTTTTTCCCAATTTAAGTTGTCGTGATGCAAAATTCCCAATTTGATGGACGGGGGACCCATTTGAAAAGAGCTAAAATTATCCCTGGAACTATTGGGCCAAAGTCTACAGACTGAAATTATGGGGAGACATTCTATGCTATGAATTTTTTTGGAAAGGTCTTTTAACTATAGGGAAAAGTCATACATGGTAGGATCATAAAACCTTTCATGTGCTTGCTGTACTCAGTTATGGTCCCTTTCATTTATTTTTTTTGCATGATTGACTTTACATTCAAGTTTACGCCGAGATTATACCTCAATTATTGGACATGGCAGGATTATTTAACCATGTATATGCATGTAACTATGAATGTATATCAGCATCAATTAAAAATTCTGTAATGAATTTTGTAATTGTTGTTTACCTATGCTTTTATTTTAGGAGACTGTTTGTTTGTGTGATTTATACCCAAGTGATTACAGACAACTTGTAACACTGCTGTCAGTACACCCACAAGGTAAAATTTTCATATCCAAGATTCATATGAGGGTTCTGACAAAACCCATTTTTGTTCACTTTGGTTGCCTAGAGGGGTGTTTCAGGAATAATTGTGGAAGTTTGGGAGGTCAGGTGTTAGGTTTTATGGTTACTTTGAAGAAATATATGGCAAAATTCTTTTTAAAAGTACAGTCTGAACACCTACATATTTTCTTCTCCATATTTGTATGATAGAAAAAAATATAATATTAAAAGTATTCAGCATGCTAATAGAAAAGGGTTTTCATTTCAGACTGTATACTGTGGACATTTAACTATACAGTAGAACTTCAATGTCTCGAACTGCAAAAGCTTGAACACCATTGATGTTTCGAACCCATTTTCTGGTCTTTCGTTCAAAATAAAACATAGTTTGACCTCGATATCACGAACATCCCTCTTGCTCTTTTTGATTGGTCCCTTGGGTGTTCAAGCCAATGAAATTCGACTCTAATAATGTGATTTTGATAAAAAATGATATATATATATATATATACACAGACTTTAATTCTTGTAAAAACAAATTAAAGATTAATAAATTAAAATTAATTTAAATTTTGCTCCAATAGACATGCTGTATTAATCTCTTCCAATGCCTTGGGTGACTTCTATGTTGTTTATCAAATGTCTCTGTTTTGTTTCAGATATTATATCCAATAATGTAGGACAACATATAAAGACAATATGTGATATTTATAAAGAAGTACTAATGAACCATGCTGAAACAACAGAATTGTTAGTATTGTCCCTTCAGTTTAGACACTGGTACCAAACAGCTGTGCAGTATTGTTTTATTTGTGATAGACAGGTGAATTAATTTATTAAGAGAAAAAATTATACATTTAGGCTACAAGATTAAACATAAAATGGAGAAATATACAAATAAAAAACAAGCTAAAACATTTTAAAGAGAATGTTCAAATTTTTCGCCTTTTTGCCTTCAATAATGCAGCAAACCTAAACAAAAGTACACAGACCCAATGGGGTGTAATAAAAGCACAAACAATTGTAAAGATTGAAAGTTGTATTTGACGTTGTACTTTTTACCTACTAACTTGTGGCATAATTTATTATTTTATTTCTATCATATTTTTTGAACGAAATAAAGTGATAAAATTAGTCTACATGCATAAAGTTAAATAGACAAATATACAAAATAAAAGCAATCTAAAATGTTTAAAAAGAGGAAAAGGAAAGAGAATTGTCCAAATTTTTTTCCCTATGGCCATTAACAATGGGAAATTGAAGAAAACCAAAACCAAAAATTTGTATCATTCCAAGCTAAAATATCTCAAGAGAATTTTCAAAAATTTTTGCCTTCAATAATGCATATAGGGGAGATAATTTGACTGAATTTTTATTGATTTCTTCCACATCATTACCATGCAAGCTCAACCCTCTTAAATCATTAAAAGGATTTTTATGAAACTTTTCACAAAGGAAGGACACTTAATGGAAATGTTTATAATAAAATATAATTATTATCCGAATGCAAGAAGGGGAGATAATTTGACTGACTTGTTTTTGATTCCTTCTGCAAGGATAACCTCTTAAGCGCAACTCCTCTTCAGATGAAAGGATTCTGATGAAACTTTTCACAATGGAAGCACACTATATGTGGATGTGCATTTAAGAATATAATTATTATCTGACACCATCAAGGGGAGATAATTTGACAATGATTTTCATTGATTCCTTTTTCAATTTTTGAATTGGACTTGGACAATTTTTCAAAGAAATAATTCAATGGGTAGTTATGAAATAATAATATGATTTGCATATTAGGAAATACGCTTACATGATTGGCTGCATTGACTTCCGGTAGCAATTTCTGAAAACTTTTATTTTTCGATAGACAACGTTGATCGAACTACATTTAAGTTCACGTTATAAATTCATACGCCAAGACAATCACATGGAACAAAAACTTGTGATTGGCATTGATAAAAGTAAGAATTCCATTACTTGTTACCAGATTAAAAGAATTATAAGGATTAAACACCGTTTGAAAAGACGGGAAAACGGGACCAAGTCACTCACAAACATATCATAAAAGTCCTTTGGACTTTTATTTGTTTGTGAGTTAATAAGTCCCGTTTATACACCAATGAATTCCTTTAAAACAGTGTTTAATCCTATAATAAAGCTGTTGATGGGATACTTTGTTTGTGCATGTACATATCCACTCTTGCACTGTTCCACACCTGTATTGTGTCTGCACAAACTTAAATTTTGACTGTATTTGTTCAAGGTTCAATGATCTGGGTATATAAATGTATATAATTTAAATGTTGTTTTTAGTTTCTGTCCAGCTGTTTAGAATTGGTATCCTGTTACAGTTGTGTCTGGTATAAGACTAACCTTCAGTCAGTGAGGGTAAGTTACATCAAAATAATCATCAGAGCAAACAAGTTGAAATGGAAAGTTTGTAACTCACAAATTTGCAGAAAACACAAAAATATAAGTATAAAGACAGACACAACAGAATACAAATGCTACAGAAAATATGTACAACTTGAAAAACTGAAACTGCAATAATTCAAACACCACTGATACATGTATGTTGAATCCTTTTATTTGTCCTTTTGTTCAACATAGTGTGACCTCTATTTCTGAAACACCCATTTAGCTTGAACTGTTGAATTGGTCCCTTGGTTGTTCTAGACATTAAAGTTGGACTGCATCCACAAAGAGTACAACTACCATATGGAAATGGATCTTCTTGACTTGTTTGACCCCTTGAAACTATGAATTATTGCAAGAGAAATAGTTGGATTTCAAGTGATGCACTATTACCAATTTAAAGGACATAAATTTAGTTGAAATTACTTTCAGATCATGTCTGCATTTAGTTTATCTTAATTAATCATAGAACATTTAGTACCGGTAGTTTATGTATTTTTTTACAATGCAATGCATACTTGTTTACTACCTTAAGGTAGTGTTAATTTAAAATTCTAATGAGATTTGCTTAAAATACTTTGAGGTTATTAGCGGTGTTAAAAAAGTGATAAACATAGGAGCAACATGCAGCAAAGAATGACTTTTTGCAAATAACTCCCACTGCAAAAAAAAAAGGATTTTGTCATTGTGATATGAAAAAAGGCGACAATGCCCGATGTCACGATCAAAGAACACAACTTTCCGATTCTGATGTAATATTTTCAGTTTTGTTTGTGATGTAATGGGTACATTCAATGACTGGAAAAGCTTTAATATGACGACAACTGTAGACAACCAACGGTCTCATCCATACAAAAAAATGTACCATAATTGTCCTTTTAGGCCATGAAAAAAAAATTTTTGGTTCTCAGGCCCTCCTTCATGTAGTTGGAGGCTTGAAAAAGACCCTCATTGACCCCATTTTTTGCCATTTCAGTAAAATAAAAATCTTAAATCACCTCCCTCACTACATTTTTGGTTGTTTTTACAATGTAAAAAGCTGCCTCGTCTATTTTTTGGCAAATAAAAAGATAAAAAAAAAATCACGTCCCTCCCTCATCTGTTTCAATGAAAAATGGCCTGAGAACCAATTAATTTTGTATGGCCTTAGAAACAAAATAATTTCCAGAGACTCCACTTTATCATTGTTTTACACAGGCTTACCATTTATGTTTTTTTTTTAACTTAGAGTGTTATGTCGTTTTTTAGCTCACCTGGCCTAAAAGGCCATGTGAGCTTTTGCCATCACTATGCGTCCGTCGTCCGTCTGTCGTCTGTCTGTCAACAATTTCAAAAATCTTCTCTGAAACCGCTTGACCAAATGACACCAAACTTGGCCTGAATCATCACTAGGGTATGGCTTCTCAAAATTGTGTTCGATATGTTCCGCAGTCAAACAACATGGCCGCCGTTGCTTAAAATAGAACATAGGGGTAAATTGCAGTTTTTTGCCAAAAACTCAAAAACTGTTAAAGATATCAAAAATCTGACAGGTGTAAAAATGATCAGCATGGCAAGATCTACCCGCCCTGCAATTTTGAAGAAAATCTGAAAACCCGTCTTGGAGTTATTGCCCTTTTTCTGTAAAATTTTCAAACTTTTAATTTATTTTATTTTTTATTTGAAAAACTATAACAGATACTGGTCAACTTTAAATTGCAAAAATGTTCAGCATTTCAAGATCTACCCACCCTGAAATTTTGAAGAAAATCCAAAACCCCTTGTAGGAGTTATTGCCCTTTTTAGACCGAATTTTTAAAAATTTTGTATTTTTTTGTCTTTTATTTCCAAAACTATACAAGATGAAGGTTAAGTGTAATGTTATGAAATGTTTGCCATGCTGTGGAAAATTCAAAACTGGTGTTGAAAATAGTTTGTTGACCTCCATTTTCAAAATGGCCGCCAAAAAAAGGGCGGGAAAATTCAACATTGTTTGATTTCAATGAAATTTAGTTTCCAAATAGATATTGATGTTGCGACTTCAAAACCAGTGTTGAAAATTATTCATTGACCTCCGTTTTCAAAATGGCCACCAAAAAAGGCGGGAAAATTCAACATTGTGTGATTTCAATGAAATTTGGTTTCCAAATAGGTATTGATGTGGCAACTTCAAAACTGATGTTAGAAATTGTTCGTTGCCTGCCATTTTCAAAATGGCCACAAAATAAGGCTGGAAAATTCAACCTTGTCCGACTTCAATAAAATTTGGTTTCCAAATAGATATTGATGTTGCGACTTTATGTTGTTAAAAATTGTCGTTGACCTCCATTTACAAAATGATGTCTGCTATACTGGTCTCAAAAGTGGTCCTTAGTAAGAATGTTTTTGTCAAAAAAGCCCAACAAAGATATATAGTTAAACATAATCAGACTTCAAGTTCAAGATATTTGTTGTATTTGAGCTACCAAAGTTGGAGAGACTGAAGTTCAACTGTATAACTTACAATGTAAGCTTGATTGTGGAAAATTAAAACCAGGTGAGCGATACAGGCTCCTGGGAGCCTCTGGTTTCACCTCCCTATATCAGTCTGGGAAAACGCAGAATTTGACTATGTCGCTGAATTCGACAACATTGTGGAATTCAACAGCTCAAATTTACAGAATTTCATACAATATTTTTCAAATTAAACATTGAGGGTAATGGGAAACTTTTTTATTTTATGATAGATTATTTTCGTCAAAAAGAAAAGTTTTCCAGAATTGGCTAAGAATAGAGGAAAGTAACACAAAACATGCCAATCTTGCAAGTTCACCGATTTTTTTGGATTAGTGTCTATCCAAAGGATAGAATTCTATCCTATGTTACGACCCAGGTGACCAACCTCACGCAATCAAACATTAGTGATCATACCCATGCTAAAATAATCCTTTTCAGGAAACCTCATACACATCTTTCTGATCTCATGAAAAAACTCTGACACTCTATAGTCTATTTTCATTGAACATTAATTTGATTGCCCGAACTTTTCAACACTTAAATGGTGCCCGAATTCGTTAATTAATCACCGAATGAATTTCCCATTCATAAAATTTTGTGTGTAGATGTATGAATATGGAAGACCGATGCCATTATTTACATTTGTATGAATGGCGTAAAAGTACTTCCCTGAACCCTCAATGAAACAATGTGGCTGTTTTGAAATAAATCATAAAAGAACAACACATTGGAAATAAAAAATCAAATTCATTAGCCGTCGAGAACAACAGTCCATTATTTACAATCTACGGAAGACGTAATGTTTGTTTACAGTTCTAGTTATCAATGAATGGAAAAGTACGGTTGTTCCATTATACTTGTTGCGATTGTCATTTAGTGTCTTCTCCGAGGTCCGCGTTCGGTATACCTGTAATGGCCAACTCAAAACAAAATACTGAAGAAGTCGTACATCGGTTAATACAAAGTATTACCTGGAAACAGTTGTCAAGGTGCATATTCCGAAACAGACGATATTTTGCAACGATCGGGGTTGGAATTGACTAAATTGGAAATAGGATCAGGCAGGGGTGTTGATCTGTTGATTGCCGTTCGTCCAACAAATTGTTCAGTCCGGGGTGTTGCGTGTTAATTTCTGTTGATCAGAGTTTGGTCTAACAAAACTTGAGATAATGTCATTTGAGTATTTACAATGCATAACAGTCATTTTTCAATTGCATGAGAATGTTTATCATAGCGCGAATTGAGATGCATTGTTGCACAAAGAACTTGGCACAGATCATCGTTTTCATGTCTTCGTGTGTTTCTTGGACGAATTATTTCTCCATGAAGAGCAGGGTATTGCTGCTCAGGTCTTGTCAGCTTTTGCGTCTTGTCAGCATTTACAAACCTTTCATTCAGGTCTCTTCTTTAGAATTAAATTTCAAACTGTACTTGATCAAGATGGTGCTGTCATTGTTTAGTCTATGTTGAGTGTACAGCAGGGAACCCATAATATGTAATAGGTTTCTGGTATGAAATCAAAATTCTTTGAATATTGTCTCTAATGGTTTGATTGCCATTGATTGGCTGGTGTGATCAATTGAAGATGGCCATCAGTAAATACTTACTGACTGTCAGAAAGGCATGTTAATTTTCTTGATGAGCAAAACATGGTTTTTGTACCTTTCATGGTTTTGATCTCATCATTATAATTAGACCCATAGCTATGCACAACATAGACAGGCAATTATTCATATCATACATGGACACTATTGGTCAGTGTACATAAAATATCAATAGATTAGATACTGATCATTGCCATCATAGACACTAATCCACCAGTCCCTTTGGGACACTTCAAGTGGTTGATTTGGACAACTCATTTTAACATGGAGGGTAATGTTTTGTTTTTTTTATTCATCTACAGATTTTTTTTTACCACTGAGAAAGTTGTTTTGAATACCTATTATAGCAGGACAAATTTTCAAAAGTACTGTAAACCAACTTATTTGCGCAAGCCAGAAAATATTGCGAAAATAAATCGCCATGAATTTCCTTTATCGTCATATATATACAATTACAGAAGTAAAAAATTGTGAAAATTAGTCGTCTTGAACTTCACCAGAAGGGACAAATCGGGAAAATAAGTTGGTTAACAGTATGACGATTTTTGCTATACATGTATTGTGCCAATAGATAAAAAACTACTAGAGTTGTGGAATTCTGCAACCTTACAGTTACTGAATTTGACAACGTTGTTGAATTCTGCATTTTCCAAGACTGATATAAAAACTTTAGGTGAAAAAACATGACATTAACAGCTTGTCAGGTGTGAACTAATTATGAACTGGGAACTGGAATCTCAATGAATTATTAAGTTTTTTATGCATATTGACTTTTTATGCACTCCTAACATGTACTGCAGTTTGCATTCATCCCAGTTTGCATTCATCCCAATAGAAGTTTGTTATGTTTGAAATCCTCATAAATAGTATGTTATTGTATTAGTATGACATCTTAACAAGAATTGTAATATGTTTGAAATTGAAATCTGTTAAATTATGTACAAATATGAAATAGAAAGGAAATGAGGTAGATGGTAAGGAGACAACATCCCATCTCCATGTTAAAATACTCCTTTTAACTCCTTTACATCACAAATGTGTGTTCATGTTTGGAACCCTTGTTGATGTTATGTATTGATATTTGCAGGATATGCTAACAAGAATTGTGATATGTTTGAGACCTCTGTTGGTAAAATCCACATTGTCCTATACTGATGTGAAGTGTGTGTTGTCAGGCAACCAGGTTAATAGTCAAGGTCAAATGAAAGACACAATTTATCAGATATTACTGATGTTTATGTATCAAGCTTCAGGTGGACTTAATATATTGGTGGACATTCTTAAACTGGTATGTTATCATGTTAAATTTCCTGCTCCGGTTAAAATATTTCTATTGCATGTGAAAATTAAATACCATCAGACCAACTGACATGTCTTGTGAATTTTTTGCAGAATATGGAGTAAATGCACAAGAGTTTGACAAAGTTTCTACAAAAACATGGTAGAACCAAGCAATGACACAATGCTTTTTTTGTTCCTCATTGGCCTTAAACAAAGAGTTTTGCTCATACCTCATAGCAAATTCAAGATGGCTACTAGCACCAGTTTGATTTGAATTCTATGCCAATATTATTGATGAACAATGCCATATCCATATTTTATTTTGCCCATCAATTCAGGATCCTCAACAAACATAAAATTTACTGACAAAGTGCTCTTACTGTCATCCATTGCTCGACAAAAGCACTAGTTGACGATTACAACATATAGACCAACACAGGGACGGTCATCAGGTTGATTGTAAGACAACTTGGCATTATGAAATATGGGCACTATAAACAGGTTGCCAGATTACTATTTGGAAATTTGAGAAAATGCCAAATTTGAAAGTATGATAGTATATCCATATGAGAAATTTTCTGAAGAACAAGTACGTCATAATTAAAATAAATACAGAGCATACATCTCTCACAAGGGGAATCTTTTTACAGATTCAACACTGTAGGAGTGACAAACTCCAGCATCAAATAAACAGTGAAGAATATGGAGTAAATGCACATGAGACAAAGTCTCTACAAATACATGGTAAAACCAAGCAATGGAACAACGCTTTAATTATTGTCCTTCATCTTGAAGTAAACATGAGACTTCAACAATGAGCTTTGTTCATACCCCATAGTAAGTTAAAGACCCCCCCTCCCCAGTGCTGTTTTGAGCGTAATTCATTGTTAATTGTCGAACAACGCCACATCCATTTTTTTAAGCCGATGGTTTTTAGCTCACCTTGCCAAAGGCCATGTGACCTTTTGCTATCACTTGGTATCCGTCATCCGTTCGTTAACTCAAACTTCAAAGATCTTCTCCTCTAAAACTGCTGTACCAATACCAATTAAACTTGGCCTGCATCATCACCAGGGTATGCACTTTCAAGTTTATGATTTTTAAGTTGGTAGACAGAACAGCATGGCTGCTGTTACTAAAAATAGAACTCAGGAGTAAATTGCTGTTTTTTGCAAATAACTCAAAAACGGTTAAGATATTAAAAATCTGACAATGTTGAAATGATCAGCATGATGAGATCTACCCTACCTGCAATTTTGATGAATATCTGAATACCCGTCGTGGAGTTATTGTCCCTTTTCCGTAAAATTTTCGTTTTTTTTTTGTAACTTTTCATTTCATATATTGAAAACAAAGATAGAGGTGAAGTTTTAATTACAAAAATGGTAAGCATAGTAAGAGCTACTTGTCCTGCATTTTTGAAGAATTTCTGACGACCCATGAAGGAGTTATTGCCCCTTTTTCTTTGAATTTTCACGATCAAAAATTATTTGAGATAGAGATTTAGTTTGAATTGTAAAAGTGTTAAGCTTATCAAGGACTATAATTTCTACATATGTCCAGCAGGTTGGCATCTCATCCAAGATGGTCGCCAGCAGGGAACATAGTTTAACATAGGCCCATATGGGATATGTATTCTTCTCCTCTGAAACTACTGAGCCAATTAGAACCAGACTTGGTCACAGTTTGGGTGGTCCTCTTCCAAGTTTGTGATTTTAATATTCGTACCTCATCCAAGATGGCCTCCAGCGGGGAACATAGTTAAACATAGGACCCTATGGGAAATGCATCCAAAGATCTTCTCTGAAACTACTGAGCCAATTGGAACCAAACTTGGACACAATATTCCTTGGGTGGTCCCCTTCGAAGTTTGTAATTTTTTTGTTGTACCTCATCCAAGATGGCCGCCAGCGGGGAACATAGTTTAACATAGGGACCCTATGGGTAATGCATTTGAGGATCTTCTCCTCAGAAACCACTGAGCCAATTCTAACCAAACTTAATCACAATTTTCCTTAGGTGGTCTCCTTCAAATTTTGTGATTTTTAAGTTCGTACTTCTTCCAATTTGGCTGCCAGCAGAAATCTAGTTTAACTTAGGGACCCTATGGGAAATGCATTCAAAGACCGTCTCCTCTGAAATTACCTATCCAATTGGAACCAAACATAGTCACAATAGTCCTTAGGTTGTCCTCTTCAAAGTCAATGATTTTTATATTCCTACCTCATCCAAGATGGCCGCAAGCAGGGAACATAGTTTAACAAAGAACTCTATGGAAATATATTCAGAGATCTTGTCTGAAACCAATTGAACAATTTTGATAGAATTATAGTATTATAGTCCTTTCAAAGTTTGTGGATTTTTATTTTCTTACCTCATTCAAGCTGAACTGATGTGTCGTATGGATAAAAATCAATGGCTTTTTGGTGACATTGAATGAAAACCAGTCACTAGGTGAGCGATACAGGCTCATGTGAGCTTTTAACTCCACTAATTGTAGGACTGATTATTTTAAGAACTTAAATATACTGTGATTTAGTTACATTTATATTATACATATGAATTGGCGAGGCTCTAAAAATAAATTGTTCTTATTTTTCAGATTACATCAAGTGAGGATACAGAAGATCACCTGACCTGTTTAATGTTATCACATGACCTACTTAAAATTGATTTTTCAAAATGGGCATTATATAATATAAGACAATATAAAGATATTTTACATAATATGATTGAGAAAACTGTTATTCACCTTCATCCTGATGTACAAGATGCTGCAAGATGCTTTATTGACGAACATTACTAAAAATATACTTATATATGATGATACAAGGTCTTAATTTTGGTGGCATGCTAGTGTAGTTATTTTTGTGTTGTAGTGTAGTTATTTTTATACCACCTGAAACGAAGTTTAGGAGGTATATAGGAATGACCCTGTCTGTTTGTACTCTTGTCCACACCTTTTGCAATTTGCAGGTGCAACAAATCTTTAAGCACATGAATGGTTTGATGATACTTACTGGTAACATAAAGGAAGGATACTGTATGCAGAATGTAATTTTTGTCAAATACATGTACCACAATCTTTAGACTTTTCCTTGATTCGTTTTCAAGCATTACATTCAAGCCAAACCATTTAAAAAAGATTTTGATGAAACTTTACATTAAGGAAAAGCACTATAATCAGATGTGCATGAAGGAATATAATTATTGTATGACTCACAAGGGGAGATAATTTGACTTTTCCTCAGCAAAGGTTACATTGTAAGATCAATTCCTCTTAAACTACTTGACGGATTTTGATGAAACGGTATAAAAAGGAATACAAAGGAAGGACACTTGTGCAGATGTGCAGTAAGGAATACAATTATAGGCCAATGCCATGAATGGTAGAATATAATTCCACTTCTTTATTTTTAGGAAATGGGGTTGCTGGGGTACCCTTATGTGGTTTGACCACAGTCACCTCTAGTTGCTTCTATATTAACCATACTGAATCCTTTTGACAATTTGATGATGCATTCTGATTTTTAGTCATATAAACAAGACATGTTCTGTTTTAGATCTGTAGATTGAATTGGACTTATGAAAATGTACTTTTTTATGAACTTTTATTGTTATTTGATAATTTCTTTTGTTGCCAAATAAACACGTCTTTGAAATTTGATTCACCAAATTTTTGTTATCTACAGCAAAGACGGATATAAGTTGTTGAAAGGGTAAAGATGTCAATTTTTAGCTATTTTAAAGGCATAACACTTCTTACAAGCTCCCTTTTTGTGGTCTTCTTTTCAGATTTTTGCACCATTTGAATTGCAATTAGCTTTAAAACATATAATGTCTTACAAATTATCAAAATACTTGAGCACTATTTGAGTTCTACAGATAGCCACAAAGATTTGAAGGGTATAAATGTTTTTGGAGGGACAGACCCTATGCAACCACTCAGCAAATCTTTTTCACATTTTGTAGGATTGTTTTTCGAAATATTCAGATGTGTGTACTACAGTTTAGGGTATATTTGGATACGAGTTATTTACAACTTATGTATGGGGTATGGGATATGTGAAACAAAACTTGAAGGGTATGGGATATTTTGACTATAGGATAATGTAATAATTTTTTGAATTTCTACAATTTTAAAAGGTATGTTTTTGTCCAGTATTACCAGAATATGGGATATTGGGACCCCCTTACATATTTAGTAAACAACTTTTGTAGGACTTTTGACATGTAAATACCAAAATAGCACCTTGTTAGCGCAACTCCTCTGAAGCAGACTGTCAGATTGCTTTTATATCTAGTGTTAATGTTACCATATTGGTCAAACAATTTTTATTTGTTGCACACGTAGTTGCGAGGTATTATGTGATACCATCAGTTGCGTGTCTGTCCGTCTGTCCCCCGAAGGTTTCCGACTGATAACTTGTGAACGAAATAACATACTGTCTGCAAACTTGGTATGTAAGTTGTTAACCACAAAGAACAGGCCAAGTGTAAGTTTGGGTTCAGTGGTACAGTTAAACCTCATTTAACTTTGAAATTTTTTGAATCGTTGCGGGGTATCATGTAATGCACCATTACCTGGTACTATTTTTATATGACCGCAAAAATTTTGCGGTCGTATAATGGTATAATGGTATGGTGTTGGCGTCGTCGGCATCGTCCGTGTCATTGGCGTCTGTGGACAGCATAACCTTGCTTCTAGTGGACAGATCATTATGAAATTTTAGTATGATGTATCTTGGCACACACATAAACAGAGGTTTTAATTTTGAGTTGGTGGCCCCGCGAGTTTTAGAAAAAGGGGCCAAAAAAGGGGTAAAATTGGGTGTTTTCACATTTTTGACTGTAGAATCTTTATTATTTATTGGATTTTGATCAGATTTGTTTCAGTGTGCTTCTGAGGAAATTTCCAATCTGGAATATGCAACGGATTTCATTTAGCATGTACCACTCACGAGATTAATGGGCCCAACAGGGGCAAATCTCAAAAAAAATTTTCGTAATTTTAAGTCCGATTTTGATGCATTTTTTTAAAGGATTCCTTGTGAAAAATTAATGTGGCACTCAGCTATTAGATTTTTGATAACTTGTTTCCTTTCCCAGCTATGAGGGGCCGAACAGGGCCAAAATTGTGAATTTGCAGATTATGTAGAATTTTTATTTTTCATCGGAATTCGATAGGATTTTTTTCTTTGGATTCCTCTTGATCTAAGCTTTCAGAAGTATGTCAATGGATTTTGTGTGACTTTTTTCCTTGACCTCAATTTCACAGTCTAGTGGCCACATTAAGTTTTTCTGCTTAAGTCCATTTCTCAATGACTAGAAGTGGTAGGTTGATAATATTTGGTATGTAGGTTGGTCTTGGGTAGTACATGTCAGTCTGGCAGGTGACTTTTTTCCTTGACCTCAATTTCAAGGTCTAGTGGCCCCGTTAAGTTTTTCTGCTTAAGTTCATTTCTCAATAACTAGAAGTGGTAGGTTTATAATATTTGGTATGTAGGTTGGTCTTGGGTAGTACATGTCAGTCTGGCAGGTGACTTTTGTCCTTGACCTCAATTTCACGGTCTAGTGGCCCAGTTAAGTTTTTCTGCTTAAGTCCATTTCTCAATAACTAGAAGTGGTTGGTTGATATTTGGTATGTAGGTTGGTCTTGGGTAGTACATGTCAGCCCGGCATTTGAATTTTGTCCTTTACCTCAATTTCACGGTCTAGTGGCCATGTTAAGTTTTTCTGCTTAAGTCCATATCTCAATACCTAGAAGTGGTAGGTTGATAATATTTGGTATATAGGTTGGTCTTTGGTAGTACATGTCAGTCTGGCAGGTGACTTTTGTCCTTGACCTCAATTTCACAGTCTAGTGAGCATGTTCACTTTTCTGATTAGTTCACTTAGATTCCACATCAATTTAGAGGCCAGCAGGGACGGGCGAGACATCTTTTAGGGTCATCACTTGTTCTAAATATGTCAATTCTTTATTTTTCATCAGATTTCAATGGAATTTTTTTCTTTGAATTTCTATGGATGTAAAGTTTTAGTTGATAGTACATATTTTGCATAGCTCTTACAAAGGGTTGATTTTTTCTTTATTTTGTTCATAGCTAATAATTGTGTCAAGCTTTTTTTTGTGTCCATCTAATAATTGTGTCAAGCTCTTTACTGTGTCCACATTCACTTTAAACTACTTTTGTTGAAATTTCAGTGGTCGACATGCTGCGGTCGTATCATGCTGGGACTGAATTTATTTTACTAGACTACTAAAACATCACCTTTGTATGGAAACGTCTCTTAAACCCCTTGATGGATTGCCTAGGTAGGGTTTCACTCATAATGTGCAGATGTGAGAAGGCAATTCTTTATGGCCATTTTGACAATTTTACCTCTTAACTACATTAAAATCGTCTTGTTTAAAAACTTCTCTTAAATCAATTGATGGCTCGTTTTCAAATGTGGTAGGATTGTTAATTATGATGTGCATGATGGAACAATTTTTGTAGCAGTAGTAGATGGGGACTAATTTTAATTAAACTGTCAAAAACATTATCTTGATAGTGTAACTTTGCTAAAACCACTGGATTAATTGTTTTCATATTTGTTATTTACTTGCTCATATAGTAATGGAAAAACCCAAGCTGACAGATATTTGAAAGGTAAACAAACTAAAGTAAGGAATCCAGTGCACAAGATTTATATCAGAATGCATTGATAAAATAATAAAGATATTTTGTTATGTAAGACACATGATGCCTTCCCAAAATATATTGATCCAGGATTATATGTTGAAAAATCCATACATTTCATAAAAACATGAAAATCAAAATCATAATACATTGTATGATGCATATCTTGATATTTGTACAAATACTCTTTAAAACAGAAACTTTCTAACAAACTTACTATTGGAGAGGTAGCACATCAACCATGTACCATTACCCAAATTCACAAAAAATATGACAAAGTGCATTAATCAACATATTTTCTATAAAATGCTGGAAAATCAAAGTCTTCATAATGCACATCTTTAACTTCTATGGCATGAACAGCATTATCTAGGACACCTTAGATGCCTTGAACACTTTTTGTGGTCCCTTTACTCAAGTTTAAACATAGTTCAACCAACACCTCCCTAAGCTTGAATCTGTTTTCAAGAGTCCCTTGGATTTTCTTGCCATCAAAGTCTGACTGGATGCAGTATACACAAATTCCTGCAGAAAACTTTGGGTCTTCCAAGCACATACCAGTATATCTTGTACAAAGTGATATGCAAGTAATTATATGTATGTTCAATACAATTCACTTGCTCAAATATCAAAAGGCCCCAAGAACCTGTACTTTCCCATCTGGACCATGGCAACCATTGATCCTCCAAAAAAAAAAAAAAAAATAACCTTCAAATAAACAACCCCATTTCCAATCATAAGAGTAAGCCATTAGGTCCACAAGCTAGCTGTTTAACTTGCTGGCAAACATCTTAGATGGGAAGAGGACTTGTCTAACACAATTTTTAAAGTAATTACCCTAGTACTATTGAGACCAAGTTATATGTATATTCCAAGATGTTTGAATGTGTTTCATTGACACACTTTGCTCATTATTGGCAGTTATCTTGGATGAGGGGCAAACCTGCTGTACACCTCTTTTGAAAGAAACCAAATAAGGACCATTACGACTAAGTCTGGTTCTAATTGGAAAAAGAAGTTCCAGTGAAGATATCCTATATGGTTTATTGTTAATTTATATTTCCTGTTGGGAGAAATCTAGAATGAATACATCTGCAAGCAAATACTGAAGCAAATATGATGAAAGTCTGAATTCCAAAATAAAAAATACAAAATCACAGCAATCCATATCCAACACAAACTGAGACAGCATGACAATGACAAAACAAATATATTGAAACGAACAAGAACGCCACAAAACTTAAGCACTAGCAGTGTAGACCCTACTCAGGTGCTCTAGAATGGTAAGCATGATCTGCTCTACACATACGAGATGAACTGCTAGCTATAGGTAAACCATTATAAGACTATTATGACTTAGTTTGGCCACTTATGGTAAAGTAGTTTCAGATGATCTCTGAATGTGTTTTCCAGAGAACTAAAGTTAAATCTTGAATGGGGTGCACCCTTGCTGGACACCTTTTTCAAAAGCGACAATCTAAGGATATTTATGGTTTAACCTGGTTCCAACTGGCCCTGTGGTTAAAGAAAAACAGATCCCTGAATGTGTTTTCCATTAGGTGTAATGTTAAACTAAGTTCCCTGCGTGTAGCTATCTTGACCATCTACAAGACAATTTTTGTAGGGGACCACTTGAAGACTATTGTGACTAAGTTTAGTTCCAACTGGTTTTGCAGTTCCAGAGCAGAAGCTAGATTTGTGTATGAAATTTATGAAGAAGGGATGACTGACTGAGAGAATGGCAGAAGCTCACCCTCAATATATCTACATGTGAGCTAAAAGGTGGCAGTATATTTAATTGATTGAAAGAAAGGATATCATTTCTTTCTTTGGTATTACGAAAAAAATGTAATATTCTAAATTTGTTATATTTCCAAAGCATATTAAAACAAGAGGCTATCAAGAGCCTGTATCGCTCACCTGGGTCCTATGCAGCACTGTAAATCCTCACTAATGGTCTATCTTTGGTGGTGTATGAACACAAAAATTAGAAACTTTATACAAAATTTAATTGTATTGCTCAAGTAGTTTCAGAGAAGATTTTTGAATGTAGTTTCCAAACTGAAGGGGTCTATGTTAATCTATGTTTCCCGCTGGCAGCTGCATCATTCATTCCAAGTTTTGTTCAAATCCATTCAGTGGTTCTCAAGAAGTTCTTTGTATGCATTTTCCCATAGGGTCAAATGGTAAACTAAGAGGTCGGAAAACTTGACCGTGCTCAATAAAATGTAGTCCTTGACATGCTGATTAAACTTGATCTCCATCTCGAACCATTTTTGAAATATAGGACAAAAAGTATCAAATCACGAAAAATTTGACCAATAAAGGACCATAACTTGTACATAGGTACTTGGATTTTCTTCAAAATTTCTCTGTGGGTAGATCTTAACATCCTCAACGTTTTTGCAATTTAAACTTAACCTCTATCTGTTAAAGTTTTATTAATAAAAAATAAAAAACATCAAAATTTTTGGAATTTTTACAGAAAAATGGCAATAACTCTAAGATGAGACATCAGATTTCCTTCAAAAATTTCAGCATGGGTAGATCTTCTCATGCTGATCACTTTTACCACATGTCAGATTTTTTATATCTGTTACGGTATTTGCCTAGAAATGTAATTTACCCCTATGTTCTATTTTTTGTAGAGCCTTCAACGATAGTCGAAAAATGCGAGACATAGGTATGGTGATTCCGGCGGCGGCGTCCACAATTGTTGAAGTTTTTCTTGGGTCTGTTTAACATCAACCACCCATGCTAGCCTATTGATATTTGGTATGCAGTTGCATTAGCATCAGTACAGCTCAGTTTCAGTGGCGTTTATGTCTATGACCCCGCAGTCATTCTCCACTGACTTCGAAATTTTGAATTGTTTTTTTTTTTCAAATGTTTAAGTTTTTTCTTGTGTCTGTTTAGCATAAACCACTCATAGTAGCCCATTGATATTTGGAATGCAGTTGCATTTGCATCATTGCAGCTCAGTTTCAGTGGCATTTTATGTCTATGCCCCTGCAGTCATGCTCCAATGACTTCAAAATTTTGCACTTTTTATCAATGTTTAAGTTTTTTCTTGTGCCTGTTTACCATCAACCACTCATAGTTGCCAATTGATATTTGGTATGCAGTTGCATTAGCATCAGTACAGATCAGTTTCAGTGGCGTTTTATGTCTATGCCCCAGCAGTCATGCTCCACTGACTTTGAAATTTTTCTTGTGTCCGTTTAACATCAACTACTTTTAGTAGCCCATTGATCTTTGATATGCAGTTGCATTATCATGATTGCAATCAGTTTTGATCAGCGATACATTTGATATCATGGCTGCTGCTGAAGATCATTGAGCAAATTAAGGTGATGCATGGGAATGGCGAGACATATCCTGTGTCCTCAGTTTATAGTAGGGATGGCAAAGAGTAACCGGTTACTCGGTTAATCGGTCGAATAGGTGGTAACCGGTTAGCAAAATCAGTATTCGAGTACTCGGCGTCAAAATATATTTCAGCTGTATACTATTATGTGTACAATCAGACATCGGTATTTTTATTTATTTAATTGATTAGATACATGTACATATCAAAGACCAATTAATTGGCAAGTTGTTTATATAACGGTTTGTTTAATGATTACTTTTAAATTTTAAGTCCTACCGTAGTGTCTTCAACTGAAGTCTAATATGCTAACTTAATTTGCTAATTATCTACCTATAGAAATTATAGAGTTTACAAAAATTTAACAAAATGTTTAATTATAATGAACTGTCATAACAGAATATATATGCTTGAATTATTGAATTTATGAACTTGTATTACGTATAATAATACGAACAATAATAATGTCCTGTTGGTCGACAACTTTATGAGGGGACTGGACATGCATGCCTCTACACACGATAAAAAATTATAAAATTACAACAAGAAAATTTGTAATTCCACTATATAACCCCATTTGTACAGTTTCAAAACAAAAGAAAAATATTTATGGATTGAAATGTTAATTAATTATAAGAACCAAGAAAAAGTACAATATCACAGGTGCATTTTCCTGAGCTGATGATTTGAAAGTATCTAATGGCTAGCTTATAATTTTTTTCTTTATATCCCTATCACGATGTTCATCATGAAACAGAGAAAATAATTTAATTATTTATTCATTTTATCTGGATAACATTCAATATTTCATCAAACACCGGTTAACCGGTTACTCGGTCGAAAGGTTTTCCGAATAACCGGTTACAGTATATCTGAAATTGCCATCCATAGTTTATAGTAATGGCAGCCATGTTGTTTGACCTAGGACATAGAAAATAACAAATTTGAAACTAAATACCCTAGTGATGATTCAGTTGAACTTTGGTTCCATTCTGCCCAGTGGTTTCAGAGAAGAAGATTTTTTTAAAGTGAGCTAATGACGGACGGACGGACGGACGCCAAGTGATGGCAAAAGCTCACCCTGGCATAGCCAGGTGAACTAGAAAGATATTTTTGCGTTTTTTTATTCAACATTCGACAAACTTTTAAAACTAGAGCATGTCAAAACTGGTGTTGTCTAAAGGGTCCCACAATTTGGATCCTGAAATTCTGGGCAAAAGTAAAATTGAGGTAGGTGTGGATTCAAATTCTGTTTGACACACTATTGATTTCTTTGAGTTATCATTTCTTAGATTCAGACTAAATATCAAAATATTCCTATTGAAGCTTCGACTATATTTGGTTTATTGTTAAAATCCAAGGTATCAGCAAACAGAAACTAGTTGAGCAACCAACCTGAAAATCCCTAATGTCATACAACTTAACATTTCCAAGCTTCAGACTTAATTTTAAATAATTCCCTTAAGAAAAGTAAAAAAATCTGATGCAAAAATTTGGTTTATAGTTAAAATCATTGTATCGGCAAACAGGAAGTGAATGCCTGACAAACTTGTAAATTGTATTCACATTACAACTCATCATTTTCAAGCTTCAGACGAAATTTCAAATAATTCCCTCCAGTACAAGGCAAGAAATCTTTGAAGAAAATTGGGTTTATGGTTAAAAAATCAAAGTATCGACAAACAGAAAGTGGATGCCCGACAAACTTCAAAATTGTTTACACAATGCAACTCATCATTTTCATGCTTCAGTCCAAATTTCAATCTTTTTAAGACAAAAATAAATAAATAAAATATAGAAAACTTTTATTTCATAAATCTATAACAAAGAATCAACAAATATAAGAACTTCATGTCTGTAAGCTAAAATGGTGTAAAACATTTATAATATTATGATTTCTATCAACCCCAGTAAATGTATTATAGGTGAACTTTGACCTTAAGCACTTATAATGTATATATGGAAAAAATTGTCAGCTTTGTTACTCAATATAAGTAGAATTTCGAGAACAACAACTCTGTTGGACCAGAAATCCAAGCTTTTGTTGTTCTGTTGGATCAGAAATCCAAGCTTTTCTAGAGGCCATCAGGCTGAGGGAAATATTTTTTATTTGAGGTGTTTAACCTGTTGTCTGTGATAATATTCTTGTTCTATCTTTTTATATCCTTAACTAAACAAAGCAGCAGCATGTAAATGTTCTTTTTTATGTGCAATTGGTCAACAAATCTAAGCTTTGAAGTACTGAACATCTGACATTTCAAAACAAAAAAATATTTCTTTTAGCAGTCAATTACAAACACTGGCATAAAAAAAAATTTTGAAAAAAAAACAGAGAAACTAAGGCCAGTGTTTTTTTATTACTTGGTTTACGAATTTTTTCATGAAAAATGTTGGATGGGTGGTGGTAAAAAAAAAAAAAAAAAATCCAGATCTTCATCAGACCTAGTGAAAATTTTGTTGAAAATTCATTTTAGAATATAAGCTCAATTTGAAATACCCATACTATATGTAAGGCAGATAATTGTCCCTATTAAAATTGTTTCACTTTCATCGGTGAAAGTGCCATTGGAATGTCCACACCAATCTAGATATATAAGAAAATGAATATCAGGATCTTTCCAGTCACTGCTGTTATATAATCCTAATTGACTGTTGCGGTACGTTACTTTTCAGAAATTTTTTTTTTTTTTTTTTGTATTATCAGTGTTGAACAATCAGAAAAAAATTATTAGTCGATCATCGGAAATAATCGGACAGCCATAAATAAATTTCAAAATGAATACCGAAGCAAGAGCCAAAAATTGTATATCCAGAATGGATTAATAATCGATTATAATAAGAATGTTATTTAAAGTGCTGCTTTATCAAATATCAAAATAAGTTTTATCTGAAAAATTGTTCTTAATTTTGATTTACAATTTTCCCTATGTATGTTACGAGTGAGTTAACTGAAATTTGAATTTTATCCCTATTAGTTAATATATATGTTTTGTTCAGACATGAGAGGACTGTCGTCCCATCCCCTCATTTTCTTTTATTCATACAAGCTAGGCAGGAGTCGACATTACGCCAGTGATGACAATAGTGATAGACTGACAGACAGACACAAAGTGTGGCTTGTCCAGGTCGCCTCCTGCATGATTCAGATGTGTTATTTCCCTTATGCATAGCATTGGGCTTTGTCAAATACTAATTAAGTACCACTTTTATTCAACAAATCCAAAATTCAGATTTCAAACAATTTGCATTACAGTAGATATAAAACATTTTTCAAATGGACAGTCTTGGAAGTACAGAACTTCCTACTTTTTTT
>MJUU01001620.1:48917-61457 GCA_002080025.1 Modiolus philippinarum
TCAATTTTAAAAACACAGAATTTAAAGAAAGATAACTCTAAAAAGCTATAACTGTACTACACTAGTAATCCATCTCACTTCTCAATAGTAATTGATATCTTATAAAATAGAATTTTATCTTATAAAATAGAATTTATTTTTGTGCTTTTATTATATCTTATCACTTTTGTATCATAAATATATTCTCCATTAAGTATTGGTTCCTTGTGGTGCGATGTGTTGTTCATGAGAAATTTGCGGTATTCAGACATACCAATTAACCGGAAGCTTACTGTTTCCCTTGAGCGTAACACGAGTTTTGCATGAATTTTGTCATTTCTCGTAAATATTCTGATGAATAAAGCTAGCGGTTGTGGAACGAACATATCAGGAGCGTTTGTTGCGACGTCGGTGATTTTCAATTATTGTTTATCATAGTTATTGCTCAATATTGATACCGACGGATGCTAATTTGGATACCGGTCCCGTGCATGTTGCCGCTACCAGAAGATCGTTTTAATCGCTTTAGTCTTTACATTGCAAAAAGATGTTAACTACCAACATTTTTATACCCTTAATTATTATTTTTTTAGTTTTTACTCGAAAATTTCGCTCGGCGGGAATACGGAAAATAAAAAATATGAAAAATCAATATTTTATTTTTTTTCCAAATCTGAAAAAATCGGGACGGCGGATCCGTAAACCAAGTAATAAAAAAACAATGGCCTAACTAATAAAGTAGTGCACAGCAAAATATATAACAACATTTATTGCGTAATAGTATTATTTGAGAGAAATGGTTGGTTCATTTATCATCACATGCTTTATAAATATCATATAAACCAGGAGTTTCCATGTACATTGTCTAGAATCTACTTGGCTTATAATGCATAATACATGTAGAAATGTGAAGTTAACAACATACTGAATATACTACCTAAATGAATATCATAAAAGAATCTTTTCTTTTAAAGCAAGAAAATAATAAAATAATTAAAACAATCGTAGTCTAACAAATACAAATACTTATCAAGTCTATATTTTATGATTAAACTCTCATTATATACCTCACTATCAGGTAATATTTATATATTAAGATCAAGAATTCATTCTCTTTTATTCTCATGTATTCCTCCCCACAAAGTCACAACAAGTTATGATAATTTATGAATGCCTAATCTAATTTTATAGAAAAAAATCACCATGAACAGGATTCAAGTATTTATTACTAATTTATTACTTTTCCATGATCAAGTATTTTGTACAGAAAAAACTGCTACATTTGTTAATGTTTAAATAATTTGTCTCCTGGGCTGAAAAAAAAAAATGATTTGTCAGTTTTGGTGTTAAATGTCAATATGTGTACATTGTATTGCTTGGAATCTAAAATACTGGAATGAAAACCTATTTGATTTTATTGGTATCTGAACTTTTGATAAGTGAAATTCAACTTTCATGGCATATACATGTACATACCCTGATTTTATAGTTTACTACACTATCTAATCATACAGTGATACCATCTATCATACACACTGGTAATACATATCACATGATAAGGGGGTCCCAATGGAGGGTCCCATTCCCAAAATCCTGTAAATTTATTACACTAACCAGAGCTGGAAAATATTTTAAAAAAGACTCTTAAAGAGACCGTCTTTTCCCGTTTGACAGGCTCTTTTTTCATTGGTTCCTGCTTCAAGCTCGAAATTCTTTCCCGTTTTCACCTGCACTTTTTTGCCACAGTCCCCATTTCACGCTTACTTAAAAAGACCTATCCCGCTTTCCTCTTATACCCCATCGAGACCCACTGATAAGTTTACCATGCATGCACATCGCATGATACATATACACATCACATCGTAAGTTTACACATCACATTAAACGTACACATATCATATGATTTTGACAAGATTGAAACTATTCAACTACAATGACAGTTATAACACTCTAATCAAATCCAGAATCAATTTTAAGTCACATCACATCCAAATATCATTTCCCTGTAGGCGTGCTGCATCTTTTTGTTTTAATCGTGCAGTCTCTACTTCACTCATGGTTGGAACCCCGTGTGGCATTAGTAACAGTCCTGTCTCCTCATCCAAAATTCTATCTGCTTCAGCTAAAAAACAAACAGAAATAAAACTTTATGTACAATGAAGATCAATTTTTACATATGTAAATAATCTGCCTCTATCGTGCATGGGGACTAGAAGGTGATAAAAGATCTTAATGAAATGGTTGATTGAATAATTAGAGTTTCACGTTCAGTGAGCAATATTTCAGCTATATCAGAACGAGAACAAATTAATCAATTCACAATTAAAAGAAGAAAGAAAATGAAGCTCTGCAGGGCCTGTATTGTTCATCTTGACCAGGCTGACACAGACAGTTTCAATGTTGAAAGCCAAGATGAAAGGTCTCATTATAAAACATGTTGATAGACCTCAATATTATATGGTCCAATGTAGCCATTTTGGGTGGAGTACAGACCTACTAGCGACTTTTCTGAGGTGATCAATCTAAGGACTACTGTGCCTATGTTTGGTTTAAATTACAAAAGCTTTTACAGGAGAAGATGTTTGAATGGTTTTTATCATATAAGGTGGAATGTCAATGTATAGATGCTGAATGAGGCGCAAACTTGATGGACACATTTTTCAAAAAGGACCACCAACAGACTAATGTTACCAAGTTTGATTACAATTGGCTGTGTCTTCAGTGGAGATCTTTGAACATTTTCCAAAGGGTCCATTGTTACCCACTGGCAGTCATCTCTGATGAAATCTAGACTTGTCCGGCACATTTTTCAAAGCAACCATCTGAGCACTTTTGTGTAATAGGGTCTGTAAGTCTCGTCACATGACCGACGTGAATGAATGAGAAACATGTTTCCCCAAGTACAATTACTTATGTAGTACTATGGAGTTTTCGATTCACAGATCAAATTAATCGAGGAATTCATTTTCTATGAACCAGCATATTTTTAAATTAATTAATTATGACCTTAATTACCTTAACTTGGGTAGAAATTAAATGAAAATAGTGATTTTCTTGAAGCCGTTTAGTCTCTATCATTCACGCTCTTCCAGCTGTGGTAGATATCCCAATGTAATGCGTCTATCAATCCTTGCTTTGTGACGTTGAGAAAAATATCCCAGAAGTGAAATTGGTTGACTGATTAAATGTGCATTCTGCATAGTGATGTCATAAGTTTCCTGATTTATAAAGTGAAAGTAGAATGAGACTTACAGAGAAGAAATTTCAAAGAAGAAGGTCCAATATATACTATGGATTTAATTTCCCATAAGGTTCAATTTAAATGGAAGCAATATTGGATGAGGTTCAGATGTTACATATTATGTATAATTTACCACCCAATCACTATTGCAACCAAGTTTGGTTTCAATTGGCTTTGTGGATTCAGAAGAAATGATCTTTCAATATGGTTTCCATAGCATCCAATCAAACTAAGTTCCCCACTGGCTGCAATCTTGCTAAACAAATTTTTAAAGGGACCATCCAAGGACTACTGCGACCAAGTTTTGTCCCATTAGGTGTTGTGGCATCAGAGAAGAGCTTTAAAAGTGTTTTCCCTAAGGGGCTTATGTAAAACTATGTTCCTCCCCTGGCAGCCATCTTAAATGTTATTAGGACTTGGCAGACACATTTTCTAAGGACCATCTTAGGGTAATTGTGACCAGATTTGGTTCCAATTGTATTAGTAGTTAGCAGAAAATTCTTGAATATTTCTGCCCATAGCATCCAATTTTAACCCAAGTTCGGCCAGCTGGTGACCATCTTAAATGAGCTGTGTACTTGCCGGACACATCTTTTAAAGGGAACCATCCAAAGGTCATTGTGACCAAGTTTAACTCCAGCTGGGTATGTGGAGAAAGCTTGATAATGAGCTAATATTACTAGTTTAATAGTGATATGCGAGTCCATAAATTACAAGGCAAATTCAACGCCAATAACTAAGTCATAAATCAGTGAAGCAAGTTCAAATTTGAGTTACGTCCACTGGTTTGGGATGGAATTATTGGTCTTCGACTAAAAAATTTTGATAAAATATATATTTCCCGTACCTTTTTTTCAATCAGTGCAGATACTGATCCAATATCGGAGGCTTGTGGTTACTAAAATGAGTTACAGAGCAAGTTCTTCCAGTTTGATTATGGTCCTCTGAATTTTGGACAGCGTATATGGGCCTTGCACTAAGAAATCTGGGTAAAAAATGAGTTTCTGGACTATTTTCAAGCCATTACATTATATAGAGCAAATATTTGGTATGTGAATCTACAACATATATAAATCTTTGGTAAACCAGGTTTATATATGGAAAACAAAGTTTACAAGGATAGTTATCCTCTTTGAGCATAGAGAAACCCAATAACTAAACAATAATTGGAGATTCTGAAATAAAATACATGTTAACTTTTACTTCCTGTGAGATTTTGTTGTTAACCTAATTACACCCCCGCTCCGAAGAAGGGGGTAAGTAAGTAAGTAAATTCTTTATTCCAATTTTGGTGCCCACGAGAGGCAAAATAAGTTTTACAAATAAAGAAAGAAAATCTAAACTAAAGATTGCAAACACAGTATCTACAAACACGGACATAATGACTAGAATACAAACAAAATGAATACAAATGAATTATATTATTATAAATGGAGTTGCCCTTTGGGAGAACCTTTACAGATTAATTCCTATTACTAATTACCACTATACAACATTTTGTTTTTTCTCATAAATATATTTTGATAGATTTATTATAACATCTTTATCTTCATTGGACATAAGCCAAACCAATACTTCCCTCTGTGACAGATTGGCATAGTTAGGATTGCTGTTGAGACTGCACACAAACTCTCTTTGTTTGTTTTCTTATAGAGGACATGTAAATAAAAGATGGAATTCGTCCTTGATTTCATTACAAGTGCATAGTGTGCACTTTCGTTTTTCTTTTTCTATATTACTATATCTCCCCTTTTCAATTTCAAAGGAATGAGCACTGATTCTAAATTGAGTAAAACATTTTCTAATTTGGGGATTTTTTATTACTTCGAAATATTTTTCCATCTCAAAAATAACCTTGAATGATGCGTATGTCCGAAGCTTCCCTGATTGTTTGGATTGACTCTTTGATAAGACAGATCTCCATTTCTTTTTAAATTCAATACGTAATTTTTCCTTTATGATTTGATGCAATTTATTATTTTTAGGGCTAGGGATTCCAGCATTTTTTATAAATGTATGAATATCATTTATCCAGCATTTTTTGTTGTTTACTGCTAAGAAAATGTTTTATTTAAATGCTTTGTCAACGAGTTTGTTATCCGTTCGGTCTCTTAGTTGTGTATAATATTTTATAGAGTTTATTACTGCATCAATGTATATAGGAAACCTCCCTAGTTCTCCAAGAATAGCATAATTGGTTGCTTTCTTGTTCGTACCACAAACGTTTTTAAGAGACTTAATGTGCAGTTTCTCACAATGCAAACGTGTGTTAAAATTGTTATTATATGAAGGATATTTTAATGTACCCCATATTTCAGAACCGTAAAGCAGTACTGGGGGTATACTGTTTTACCTCTGTCAATCCGTCTGTCCGTCCATCACACATATTTTCGTCAAATTTTTCTCAGCAACCACCCACAACAGCCACTTGATATTTGGTATGGTGTTCAGTATGGGGTCCCATACTGCACCTCCTCTTTTCAGCCATATCGAATCACCACTTCCTGTTTACTGACTTTGTGCCTTTTTACTTTCATTTTCAAAATTGTTACTTTTTTGTCACATTTTTCACAGGAACCATGCATGACAGCCACTTGATATTTGGTACGGTGCTTCAGTATGGGGTCTCATACTGCACCTCCCCTTTTCGGCCATATTGAATCACTGCTTCCTGTTTACCGACCTTCTGCGTTTTTTACTTTTTTTTTCAAAATTGTGACTTTTTTGTCACACTTTTCTCAGCAACCACACAAGACAGCCACTTGATATTTGGTATGGTATTTCAATATGGGGTCCCATTTTGCACCTACCTTTTTTGGCCAAATCGAATAACCACTTACTGTTTACCGACTTTGTGCCTGTTTACTTTCATTTTCAAAATTGTGACTTTTTCGTTGTATTTTTCAATATGGGGTCCCATACTGCACCTCCCCTTTTCGGACATATTATATCACTACTTTCTGTTTGACGACTTTGTGAGTTTTTTACTTGTTTTTTCAAAATTGTGACCTTTTTGTCGCATTTTTCTCAGCATCCAAGCATGACAGCCTTTTGATATTTGGTATGGTGCTTCAGTATGGGTCCTGTTTTCCGTCATATCAAATCACCAACTTTGTGGTTTTTGTACTCGCTTGTTTGCATCATGATTTTTCCTGCAACTTTGTAAATGATTGTATTCTTTCCACACTTGTACTGTGTCAAAACCTGTGTTGTGTCCACACACACTTAATTTTACACTTACCATATTGATTCAGGCTTCAATGAGCAGAGGTATAACTGGCTGCCATTCGGCAACAGCTCTTGTTTACAACTGCCTAAGGTAAGTTTTATCGCAAGGAATTAACCCAAACTTCGGTAAACCAGGTTTCTCGACCGGTAATCCTGGTTTACTGACAAAAACTAAATTACAAATGGTAATGGGTGTTTTCAAAAATAAATATATGTTAAACTCTGCCTCCCATACAATTTAACAGATAAACCAAATTAACCGACTGATAAAGCTGGTTTTACAAAGCGTAATTAACAAAACTTCAGAAAAGTGATTACTAATCCTGGTTTATCACTTAAAACTCATAGGAAGTGGAGGTTAATATGTATTCATAATTGGAAACCTCAATTGCCATTCGTGTTTGATTTTTTTTGTCAGTAAACCAAGATTACTAATAACTAGAGGCTCTCAAGAGCCTGTATAGCTCACCTGGTACATGACTAGCATAAACTGCAGCCTAAATTACTCATTTTCTAGAAGTTTCAAAGGAGAAAATCTTTGAATGTGTTTTCCCCATAAGGTCCAATGTTAAACAAAGGTCCCCGGTGGCGGCCATCTTGGATGAGGTGGAGACATGTTAGACATAATTTTTTAAGAAGACCATTAAAGGCCTATTGTGACCAAGTTTGATTCCAACTGACCAAGTAGTTTCAGAGAAGAATGTCTTTGAATGTGTTTTTCCCATAAGGTCCAATGTTAAACTATGTCCTCCGCTGGCGTCCATCTTGGAATACATGCAGACTTACCAGACACATTTTTCGATAGGTACCGACTATGGACAGTTGTCACCAAGTATGGTTCCAACTGGACAAGTAGATTCAGCAGTTTCCACGGTAATTTAAAGCCCCACTATCCATTACAACCCATTTCAGACCATCATTCAAGAAAAAATTTGGGCAGGGGTTCCCCTTATAATTCAGATAATGCATATTGCTGAAATCAAAACATTCCAAGTCCCCGTTTCCATAAAAAAATTTTGGCAGGGGTTCCCCTTTATAATCTAGTCTAAACATTTTTTTTATATTGTGAAGAAAACTATGAAGCACAATACGACAATCAAGCTTACATTGTAAGTTATACAGTTGAACTTCAATCTCTCAAACTTTGGTAGCTGGAACACCACCAATATCTTGAACTGTACAAGTCTGATCATGTTTTACTATATTTCTTTGTTTGGCTTTTTTGACAAAAAACATTCTTGCTAAGGACCACTTTTGACACCAGTTTTGAAGTCAAAACATCATTTTGTAAATGGTGGGCAATGACAATTTTCAACATCAGTTTTGAAGTCACAACATCAATATCCATTTGGAAACCAAATTTCATTGAAATTGGACAATGTTGAATTTTCCCGCCTTTTTTGGTGGCCATTTGAAAATGGCGTTCAACGAACAATTTTCAATATCAGTTTTTGAAGTCGCAACATCAATATCTATTTGGAAACCAAATTTCCTTGAAATCGGAAAATGTTGAATTTTCCCGCCTTTTTTGGAGGCCATTTTGAAAATGGCATTTGACGAACAATCAATACTTATTAGGATACCAAATTTCATTGAAATCAGACAACTTTGATTTTTCCCCGACTTTCTTAGTGGCCATTTTGAAAATGGCGGTCAAAAAACAATTTTCAACACTGGTTTTGAAGTCGCAACATCAATATCTATTTGGAAACCAAATTTTATTGAAATTGAACAATGTTAAATTTTCCCGCCTTTTTTTTAGCGGCCATTTTGAAAATGGCGGTCAAAGAACCATTTTCAACACCACTTTTGAAGTCAGCACAGCATGGCAAACATTTTATCATATTACACTTAACCTTCATCTTCTATAGTTTTGGAAATAAAAGACGAACAAATATGAAAATTTGTAAAATTCTGTGAAAAAAGGGCAGTAACTCCTACAAGGGTTTTTGGATTTTCTCAAAAACTTTCAGGGTGAGTAGATCTTGATATGCTGAACATTTTTGCAATTTTAAGTTGACCTCTTTCTGCTATAGTTTCTTTGATAAAAAATAAAACATATTAAAATTTTGAAAAATTTCCAGAAAAAGGGCAGTAACTCCAAAACTGGTAATCAGATTTTCTTCAAAATTGCAGGGAGGGTAGATCTTGCCATGCTGATTACTTTTACCTCATGTCAGATTTTGGATATCTGTAACGGTTTTCTTTAGCCAAAAACAGCAATTTACCCCTATGTGCTATTTTTAGTAACGGCGGCCATGTTGTTTGGTCCTCAGACTAATTGAACACAATGTTGAATAAAGATACCCTGGTAATGATTCAGACCAAGTTTGGTTAAAATTGGCCTAGTGGTTTCTGAGGAGAAGATTTTTGAAAAAGTTTACGATGGACGGACGATGGACGACGAACGCCGACAGACGCCAAGTGATGGCAATATTTTTGTATGGTAAGCCATCTAATATTGGTAAGTTAAGATCTTACCTCTCATTTGCTCTATTTTTGTATGGTATTAAGCCATATAAATTGGTAAGTTAAGATAAACTGAATGTTGACTCACCTCTCATTCGCTCTATTTTTGTATGATAAGCCATGTCATATTGATAACCTAAGATAAAGGTCAAAGGTAACAGTGGTGCTAGTGGTCCTTTTGTTTTTGTTCTAGATGCCCTGTAATTAAAATTATATATCATTAAAACTTTCATAAAACTCAAAATATAATCTATAATTGAACATCCCTGGAAATGCAAGCTTTAGAAATCTCGCACCCTTAGGGAAGATTTGAAAAATTTGTCCATAGTTTTGCTCTTTCAAGATTATACTGAAAAAGATATAGAGTTGGCCTCTTCATATCTTAGATATATTGTTCTCATATTGTACATCTATCTAATTACAAGGCTGTACATTTATGGTATGCCTTCAGGGGGATTATATGTGCAAGACAGGAATGCCATCTTTAGCTCTTTCAAAATCTCTGTCTTGCACTTAAACCCCGATTTCGAAGGAATTTTGATCACTGTAAACACTGTGTGCTGAAACAATTAAAAACAAGAATAATCTGATAAAGAGTGATATATTTGACAACAGTAAATGGTTGATCCAGCTTCCAGCTGTATGAGGCGTGTACTGTACATATCATTTGTGATCATTACGAAGGAATTTTGATCACTGTAAACACTTTGTGCTGAAACAATTAAAAACTAGAAGTGGGAGCAGTCGCAAACGACAGCTACATGTAATCCCCTCGCCCGCTGTTAAGAAATAATAACCTTTATATAATCTAAAGATGTAAAAATGAATGTTGAAGGTACATCCACTGAGCGGTAAGATCATTATGTGTAATGTGTAGTATCTCAGATATAAACATTAATGGAAACTTTTAACCAAAGTCAGTCAAGTGTAAAATATAGGTTAAAGTGACCCAATTTTCATCTGAAGCTGCAAGACTCTGGAAGACGCATCCACAGACCACAGATGATTGATGTAACACATAGGGTATCTCATACATGAACATTAATGCAAACTTTAACCCAAGTAATTGAAGCATAAAATGTAGGTCAGAGTAACCCAATTATCATCCGACGCAGCATCACTCTCCAAGACGCATCTACTGACCAAAGATGATTAATGTGCCACATGTAGTTTCTCAGATATGAACCTTAATACAAACTTTAACCGGAGTCATTGAAGCATAAAATGTAGGTCAGAGTGACCAAATTATCATCCAAATCAGCATCACTCTCCAAGACACATCTACTGACCAAAGATAATTGATGTGCCACATGTAGTTTCTCAGATATGAACCTTAACGCAAACTTTAACTGGAGTCATTGAAGCATGAAATGTAGGTCAGAGTAACCCAATTATCATCTGAAGCAACATCACTCTCCAAAATACATCAACTAACCAAAGATGGTTGATGTGCCACATGCAGATTCTCAGATATGAACCTTAAAGCAATTTTTAAACTGAGTCATTGAAGCATAAAATGTAGGTCAAAGTGACCCAATTATCATCTGAAGCAGCATCACTCATCAAGACACATCCACTGACCAAGAATGATTGATGTGCCACATGTAGTTTCTCAGATATGAACATTAACACAAACTTTAACCGGAGTCATTGAAGCATAAAATGTAGGTCAGTGTGACCAAATCATCATTTGAAGCAGCATCACTCTCCAAGACGCATCTACTGACCAAAGATGATTGATGTGCCACATGTATTATCTCAGATATGAACCTTAACACAAACTTAAACCAGAGTCACTAAAGCATAAAATGTAGGTCAGAGTAACCCAATTATCTTCTACATCAGCATCACTCTCCAAGACACATCCACTGACCAAAGATGATTGATGTGCCACATGTAGATTCTCAGATATGAACCTTAACGCAAACTTTAACCTGAGTCATTGAAGCATGAAATGTAGGTCAGAGTGACCCAATTATCATCCGAAGCAGCATCACTCTCTAAGAAGCATCTACTGACCAAAGATGATTGATGTGCCACGTGTAGTTTCTCAGATATGAACCTTAACGCAAACATTAACCTGAGTCATTGAAGCATGAAATGTAGGTCAAAGTGACCGAATTATCATTCGAAGCAGCATCACTCTCCAAGACGCATCTACTGACCAAAGATGATTGATGTGCCACATGTAGTATCTCAGAAATGAACCTTAACGCAAACTTTAACCGGAGTCGTTGAAGCATGAAATGTAGGTCAGAGTGACCCAATTATCATCCAAAGCAGCATCACTCTCCAAGACGCATCTGCTGACCAAAGATGATTGATGTGCCACATGTAGTTCCTCAGATATGAACCTTAACGCAAACTTTAACCTGAGGTGGGACGAACGGACGGACGAATGGGCGAGATGCTATATCCCCTCCCCAACTTCGTTGGGCGAGGGGATAACAAGAATAATCTGATAAAGAGTGATATATTTGACAACAGTAAATGGTTGACCCAGCTTCCAGCTGTATGAGGCGTGTACTGTACCATTACGAAGGAATTTTGATCACTGTAAACACTGTGTGCTGAAACAATTAAAAACTAGAAGTGGGAGCAGTCGCAAATGACAGCTAATCCCCTCGCCCGCTGTTAAGAAATAATAACCTTTATATAATCTAAAGATGTAAAAATGAATGTCGAAGGTACATCCACTGAGCGGTAAGATCATTATGTGTAACGTGTAGTATCTCAGATATAAACATTAATGGAAACTTTTAACCAAAGTCAGTCAAGTGTAAAATGTAGGTTAAAGTGACCCAATTATCATCTGAAGCTGCAAGACTCTGGAAGACGCATCCACAGACCACAGATGATTGATGTAACACATAGGGTATCTCATACATGAACATTAATGCAAACTTTAACCCAAGTAATTGAGGCATAAAATGTAGGTCAGAGTAACCCAATTATCATCTGAAGCAACATCACTCTCCAAAATACATCAACTAACCAAAGATGGTTTATGTACCACATGTAGATTCTCAGATATGAACCTTAACACAATTTTTAAACTGAGTCATTGAAGCATAAAATGTAGGTCAAAGTGACCAAATTATCATCTGAAGCAGCATCACTCTTCAAGACACATCCACTGACCAAGAATGATTGATGTGCCACATGTAGTTTCTCAGATATGAACATTAACACAAACTTTAACCGGAGTCATTGAAGCATAAAATGTAGGTCAGTGTGACCCAATCATCATTCGAAGCAGCATGATTCTCCAAGACACATCGCATCTACTGACCAAAGATGATTGATGTGCCACATGTAGTATCTCAGATATGAACCTTAACACAAACTTAAACCAGAGTCACTGAAGCATAAAATGTAGGTCAGAGTAACCCAATTATCTTCTACATCAGCATCACTTTCTAAGATGCATCCACTGACCAAAGATGATTGATGTGCCACATGTAGATTCTCAGATATGAACCTTAACGCAATCTTTAACCTGAGTTATTGAAGCATGAAATGTTGGTCAGAGTGACCCAATTATCATCCAAATCAGCATCACTCTCCAAGACACATCTACTGACCAAAGATAATTGATGTGCCACATGTAGTTTCTCAGATAT